>JAVFBZ010133414.1:0-11444 GCA_032466195.1 Katharina tunicata
TTCAAAGTTGGTTAAAATCAAGGCAATCAGAATTTGTTGTAAAACCCTAATTTTGAGTGCTTATGTTACTTTAAACACAAAGACATGTCATCCCTAGTTCGCACAGAAAACAAGTACCGTACGTCGGATCAGTTCCAAAGCAATGAGATATGTGCCACTAGAATTCATCACCATTGGTTTAAACCCTGGAGCAAATGCCATCAAATTAATTGCATCTTTAAAGTAATGATACTAAATCCCTATCACACTGTCGCATATGAAGCCCTAGCCGCCAACAATTTTGTTCCAGAACGCCGATGGTTAAGTTCCAACAGATTGGGCGTAGAAATTTATTCACGCCTGATTAATTGCACAAGTCAACACGAACTAACAGATTGCTTTATTATCTCAGCCAAATGATAAGTGCTTGCTAGACTATAATACAATTGATGTATCATTAGTAGAGTCACTATGTTATTAGTGTAATAGTGTAGAATAGTATGCAAACGTTGGTCCTTTCTTTGTTATAACAGCAACGGCTGACATTGACAGACACACAAATCAGGTTAACGATGGGCATAATTGGGTACCAATGGGCATAATTGCACAAAGTGAAAAAACAAGCTACCTGTCCAATTCATATAGTTATACGGGCGTTATTGAAATAACACAAGATGATTTGAGTAACAACACGGTTTTGTTTTATACGTGACCCAAAACAATCGTTTTTGACAACACTGCTTGTCTGCAGAATAACTTTGTCGACGTTCCGGTTTCTTGAAACAAATGGCATTTTAAGCTTATTCATTCAATTTAAATATTAATTAAAATCTAAGTGTACCGTATAGGAGATCATATCTCTTTACGTGTGTTTAGGAGTGGTGGCTGCACGAACAAACTGTTTCTCTGTGTCGTGTCTGCGCAGACATTTGGCTTAATACGAAAACACAGGAAACCCGATTTTCAGCGACCGATTCAGCTAGAGCCCTCCACACAGTGTTTGTTTATGTCAATGCATTTCGGAGAATCTTTCATTAACTGATGGAGATTAGTCTTCTGAGAAAGTCTTTAACAGAACCATTAAGATAGTTCTACTCTCATAGGAGATTGTGGAGGATCTATTTATGACACACGATCGATATGTTATTAACACTACAACAGGCTCGCAGAAGTTGATTGCCACCGAGTAATAATAAACTTCCAAGTACACGGGAACAAATATCCCATTTATAACAAAATTCCCAACAATCAAACAAATGGATGGTAAGGCGTTGGTTTCATGCATGTCAATAAAAGAAAATGTTTATTCTAAACGTTCTAACCAAAACTGATTCTTGTCTGATTCTACACAGCAATGACCCATGGCGCGTGTTTTAAATTTGTGTTTTCTGTCACACTGTCTGAGCTTTCAGGAAATCAGATCTAATGAAATGTTTTCTAGAATAGAGGTTTTCGTTTGCGGCGTTTTAAACACGCCTGTGCTTCCGGTCAATAACAATTATCCGACGACTACAATAAGGCAAGAACAGATCTTAAGCTGGGTTATTGATCCCGGCCATTCTAATGATGGTAACAATGTTAGGTTATTTGAATGATGAGTTTATCGAAATACTCTGGTCAGGCAGAATATGTCTATTAACTTGCTTGTCATACACTTTGACCCTATTCTTAACTCTACAACAGCTAGGTACGTTTTGGCGACAGGTTAAAGCAGAAATTGACGATTAGTAAAATCACAATTCTCCCATCCATGAAAGATAAATCGTAGTAAGACATGTGACTTAACAGATACTTTCAGATCAAAAGCTCTGCAATTCGTGGGATGTACAGTGTTTGGTGTGGATCGTTAAGTGTCCTAGCAAGAACTAAAATATGCCTAACTGAAAGTAGACGGTACCGAAAACTTATAATATAAATATATTCGTAGGATCGCATTTTGACACCATCCCCAAAACATAAAAATCCAGCAAAAAAAGCAACATATAATTTGAGCAAAAAGTTTCGCCATGAATAAAATTGTGTTGGAGTCGACGTTAAACTATTGCTGTAGGACATCGCTTCATAATAAACTTTTTTTAATATATTCTTTATATCGCCTGACTGATCCATCAGCAACAGGCAGCTGAGAGGTTGCCGACCGTCATCCAATACCATCCTCTCATTATTCGTCGGTCTAACATTGTCGAGCTTGATGGCAGTTAATTATAATACACAAAACCAGCTTCATGGTCACCAAATCGGTATCATCTCGCAGCTTGAGCGTGGTTATTATTATTACATCGTTATATTGGAATCATGTAGTTCCGGATCTGTCTGCAGCCTGCATTGGTACAAACACGCATGTTTTCCCGCTCAATGACAATTATCAGGCGATTGAATATAAGAGAGAAACATGCCACATGGTCTTCGACTTGTTAATTGAATCCGCCTATAATAAACATGGTAACAATGTAGCGGTCAATTGGCAAAACTGCTTATCGCAACACTACTGTCCGAGTGTGTTAGTTAACTTTCTTGACGTACACTTAAACCATTTTCTTTAGTTTTATAACAACCAGGCAAGTTTGTGATACCTGTTGGTGTACGAATTAACGACAACTGAAATCACAACATCACTTGTATGGAGGAAGCACATAGTTGGAAATGTGAATGACTTGATACTTTCAAATCAAAAGCTCTGCAATTTGTGGGAAGTATTGCAATGTTTGGTGTGGATAGTTGACTGTAAGTATGTCGAAGTAAGTAAGTACCAAAATATGCCGAACTGAATGTTGACGATCCAAGGCATGTTGACACCATATCCAATATTCGTATAAAAGCAACATTTTATTCGAGCAAAAAGTTTCACCATGAATAAAATAGTGCTGGAGCGGACTGCAGATTGAGACCCCACGCTCAAGGCAGTTTTTTTTAAACCATTGTTGTAAGACGTCTCTTCATTAGGGACTTCCTTGGTGACAACATTAATTCACTGTTATCTTTTGAACAACCCAGCCAAGGTGGAAAGGTATTAAATAACTACCACAATTTATCGACAATAGACCACAGCCTCAATTATGTAAAATTAAATTCCTTTTATGACAGAATGCTCATTGCAAAGCTTTCATATTTTCTACGTATAATTATGATAGACGATGGTAAACAGCAAGATTCAACAATTAAATTTTGTAATAATTCAACACATAGTTTTTGAACGAAGTAAATTCAGTAGCTATGTAGATCATTAACAACCGCCGTCAATGCTGTCCGAGAAATATTGGACAAGATTTCTTTGGCGTCTTCCCTGGTACATTTACTAGAATGTTTCCTATAATTACTGTTGTTTATGTTGATCTAAATAACGCTGAATGGCCTTGGAATGTGGAAATGGATCGTAAACTGCTCAAACGTAGCAAGGCTTCATTAGTGGAATGCTATAAAACAAGGATAATGGCCAAATTTACGTTGTATCTGACGCAATACGTCCAATTAATGATGTGATTATGTCATCAATGCTTTCTGTTGCAAGAAAACTTAATAGTTAATGCAAATGGTCGATTGTCTGACCACGTGGCGAAAGTTGTGATTAACCATTATGTGCACAACATAGTCCATTTTCTTCCAAATCCATTTGTCTCTTGGATTTCCTCTAAAATACGGCGTACTTTACATAACCGACTACTATGCGTCATAATTTCTACAGATTAGTTTTGAAAAATGTAGAATAAAAATCACAACAAGGATATCATGTTGGTTTAGAAAATATATTTGGGTACTATTATGCCATTATCATTTTAAACATTCACATGCTTAGTAAAGTCGAAACACATCCTCTACATCAACATGACTCGTTTGTTCTAAGCTTGCCTTACTTTATGTTTTATGGGTGTGACGACAGAACCCGACAGAAATGCCAAAAATCTTTGTGACTATTGCCGACTGGAAACGCAACTCTTTCAAATCCAACAACTTCTTCGCACGGTCATTATATCGAATGAGTGAGCGGAAAAATCCAGAAAGCTGCAGCTGGAGATAGTCTTTGAGGGTTTTCTGAAAGAACGCTTTTGATAATCTTTGAAGGCATTGTCTATGAAACAGGACCAGCACGACGAAACGACACAAGTAATACAACTTTTTGTTATATTGTTCATTGAAACAAATATGTTAGCGCTATTGGTGTGAATGAACGTTAAACAACTTAGAGAATAATAGTTTCCAAAGGCTTCTAAATTTAATTTGTCATGTTTAAGACGTTGAAAAATAATTCATAGTGAAAACATATAGAATTAAGTAAAATATAAATACAAAATCAACCGTTTAATTGGGTTCAAAAACATACGGTCATGTCGTCACAGTAAAAGTGTTTCCCGGGCAAGGTGGTGTTCATGGCAACTTATCCCATGATGAGTTCCCCAAAAATTATATCTCCAGTCAGGTGAGACTATTATTGACATGATTTTTCTTCGTTTGCTTGGAGGTTTTTTTGGCCATTTTTTTCAGAAGCAATGCAAAATGCAAATTCACTTACCTTCAAACGACTATGTTGTTGCAGCAAACTTTGCTGATTTTGAAATATATATCAGGTAGTTTAAAAAAGCATAAATTTCAAGCCAAGTCTTTTCTAGGTCACCATCTTTCAGCGCACGCCCTTTAAGTAAATTCGTCTATCACGATTCCAGATTATATAAATGCGAACGAAAAGCATTTTTTTATTAACCAAATGACTTCCATAAATCGTGTCATCGTCAGTTGAACCAATATTAGGACATAGAACAATTCGGGTATCCTGAAGGTCAAATAGGTTAATAATTCCATCTCGACAGTTAAACAGTTTGTCATTTAAACAGACGTTCAGACCAGATAATGTGACCAGTGACCTATTTGATTGGTGGTAATATCGGTCTCTTATAAAAACATAACCGTCATGCGGAAGAGAAATTGGACGATGTTAGTGGCTACTACAGGAAACTACAGGAGTCGTTATTGAGTTAATAGATTGATGTCGCCGCCAAATACAAACGTAAAGTGTTATTTAAACGGCCAGCCAGACCTGGCCACATTGACCAAAAATATTTTTTCCTTCTATTATAGACGACTATGAGACATATTCAAATAAAAGATTTCCACTAAATATAGTAATGGATGATAAAAATTTTTGGTTAAGACATACATGTAAAAGTACCTTTTACGCATTATAAGAGAATGCTGCTTTGAACTATAAATCGATTTCAGTGTAAGCACTTTTGAGTGCGTAACTCATTTTATACTATTGAAAAATTGAGGATTAAGTAACATTAGATATTTTTTGTATTGATTTAGAATTTTGCCACTAGCGCTATAAAATAGGAATTTTAAGGTGACTTCTGGTTGTTTGTTTGACGGGGTTTTACGCCGTACTCAAGTTAATTTCACTCATATGATGGTGTGTCAGCCCATTCGGTTAAGGAAACCACCGTAAACGACGCTGGCAATATGCAAGACAATACAAAACATTTACACAACAAATCAGCATCCTGTTCCCCTTAGCTCAGAGAGCACCAGGGCACAGGAAGCCCCCATCCAACCACCCGCAGGGGAATTCACAGCTGTCGAGCTAGCTTTGTGATGTATCTGTTCAAATTGTTGCTAAAACCAAATATCTGTCAAATGCGTAAGATAAGTAAAATAATTGTGCTTTAAACTAATCCAAACCAAAACAAAAAGCTCGCAACGCGTGAATTGTAAGCTGAATGCTACAAGGGAAGAAAAATTTACTGTCGATAAACTGATATTTTTTACTGAAGCATGTAAGATGTAACACCAGGAATAATCTTGTCAAACCACCTGCCACGAAAAAACTTCCCTTGTACATGTTAACCTTAGCTCAGGAAGCGCTTCTAATTAAACCCGATACAGTGAAGGGGACTCAGCAGTCCAGCGTTAAACCAGCCACATTAAAACGGTCTGTCTGTATCGTATAATTTAATCTGTTAACCATATTTCGCTCAATTATGAGTGATAAACGAATGTTTCCGTTGCCTACTTTGTAACTTGAACTTTAAGATACATGTATCCTGCAAGGTTTCAGTAAGCGTGAGGCTGTTAATTTGATCAGTCTAAGACGAAGTTCTCGGGGATACCTTCAGGTTGAACACAAAGACAATATTAGAAAAGGTCATGTAGATTTATTCCGATCGCCTCTTTGTTACAAACTGCAAAGTGCTCGAGTTTTAAAGTAACATACGCACTCAAAAGTTCTGAATTTTGCACTGCCACAGAATCTCATGAAAAATTTATATTTTTCTCAAGAAGTACAATTAAGAGGCTTTCCAATAATTCCAACATCAAATTTGTATGTTAAAGGAGAGTTTTATACTAACTAAAAAACTAAAAACTGAATTTTCTGTCAGAATATTATAATGTGGATGTGTCAATCAGCTGTCATAACTGAGCCACCTTCAGATTTACCGACGCTACACCAAGTCAAACGTTAATTAGCCCCGCCCCCATCCACTATTCAAAATCTTAACTCTTTCCATATAAGGTCATGAACCCGGCGAGATCAAAAGCTTTACTTCAGGCATACGAGGAAAAATGGCCGGCCTTCCTTACGCTGAATTCGAATTATTGCATGATTTCTCCTGGTTATTACTAGCATGGAACCAACTTAATAATTTCCATTTCACAGTAATTGTTTTAGTTTATGCGCAAACTTCAAAGTTGTTTAAAATCAAGGCAATCAGAATTTGTTGTAACACCCTAATTTAAGGTTCGGGTGGATGAGGTAAACACAAATAAATGGTCAGACCCAGTTCGCGCAACGGAAAGTGTTTGGTGCATTTGAATCATGATGAAATATATAAGTATACTAATTTAATATTGAATGTGTCAGCTAGTTCATCGGCCACTTCACGTGTCTTTATGGCGCATGCAGCAATGCAATTTAAACTTCTGGGTGGATACGTTAAACACAAAGACATGTCATCACAAGTTCGCGCAGAAAACAAGTATCGTACGCATTTCAAGGCTGATTTGAATGTTTGATCACTCCCAAAGCAATGAAATATGTGCCACTAGAATTCATCACCATTGGTTTAAACCCTTGAGGAAATGCCATCAAATTGATTGCATCTTTAAAGTAATAATCCTAAATCCCTATCACACTATCGCATATGAAGCCTTAGCCGCCAACAATTTTGTTCCAGAACGCCGATGGTTAAGTTCCAACAGATTGGACGTCGAAATTTATTCACGCCTAATTAATTGCACAAGTCAACACGAACGATAACCAAATGATAAGTACTTGCTAGACTATATAAAAATGATGCATCATTAGTAGAGTTGCTAAGTTATTAGTGTAATAGTGTAGTCCTTTCTTTGTAATAACAGAAATGACACTGAAAGACACAATAATTGGGCACCAATGGGCATAATTGCACAAAGTGGAAAGACAAGCTGCCTGTCCAATACATATAGTAATACTAGCGTTATTGAAATAACACAAGACTTTACATGATTTCAGTAACGCGACTCAAATAATCGTTCCTGACAACACTGCTTGTCTGCAGAATAACTTTGTCGACGTTCCGGTTTCTTGAAACAAATCGCATGTTAAGCTTATTCATTCAATTTAAATATTAATTGAAATATAAGTGTACCGTCTAGGAGATATAGGATCATATCTCTTTATGTGTGTTTAAGAGTGGTGGCTGCACGAACAAACTGTTTCTCTGTGTCGTGTCTGCGCAGATATTTAGCTTAATACGAAAACACAGGAAACACGATATTTTGCGACCGATTCAGCTAGAGCGCTCCACACAGTGTTGTTTATGTCATTGCATGTCGGAGAATCTTTCATTAACTGATGGCAGTTTCCCGAAAGAAAATTGGTCTTCTGGGAAAATCTTTAACAGAACCATTAATATAGTTCTATTGTCATAAGAGATTGTGGAGGATCTATTTATGATAGACGATCGATATTTTATTAACACTACAACAGGCTCGCAGAAGTTGATTGCCACCTAGTAATAATAAACGTCCAAGTACACGGGAACAAATATCCCATTTATAATAAAATTCCGAACAATCAAACAAATGGATGGTAAGGCGTTGGTTTCATGCATGTCAATAAAAGAAAATGTTTAATCTAAACGTTACAACCAAAATTGATTCTTGTGTGATTCTACACAGCAATGACCCATGGCGCGTGTTTTAAATTTGTGTTTTCTGTCACACAGATCTTATGAAATGTTTACTAGAATAGAGGTTTCCGTCTGCGGCGACTTAAACACGCGTGTGCTTCCGGTCAATAACAATAATCCGACGACTACAATACGGCAAGAACAGATCTTCAGCTGGGTAATTGATCCCGATCATTCTGATAATGGTAACAATGTGAGGTTATGTGTATGATGAGTTTATCGAAATACTCTGGTCAGACAGAGTATGTCTATTAACTTGCTTGTCATACACTTTGACCCTATCCTTAACTTTACAACAGCTACATGTAGGTACGTTTTGGCGACAGGTAAAAGCAGGAATTGACGATTATTAAAATCACAATTCCCCCATCCATGAAAGATAAATCGTAGTAAGACATGTGCCTTAACAGATACTTTCAGATCAAAAGCTCTGCAATTCGTGGGATGTACAGTGTTTAATGTGGATCGTTAGGTGTCCTAGCAAGTATTAAAATATGCCTAACTGAAAGTAGACGGTCCCGGGAATAATATAAATATATTTGTAGGATCGCATTTTGACACCATCCCCAAAACATAAAAATCCAACAAAAAAAGCAACATATAATTTAAACAAGAAGTTTCGCTATGAATAAAATTGAGTTGGAGTCGATGTTAAGCTATTGTTGTAGGACATCGCTTCATAATAAACATTTTGTGACAAAATTAACCCATGGTTATTGTTTGAACAACTCAGATCAGGTGGTAAATTATTAAATAACTGCCATTTATCCTCCATGGTCTCAATCATGTAAATTCAACTTCCTTTAATGAGGGAATGACTATAACAAAGCTTTCATATTTTATATGGGTAACACTTGATAAATGAATGTAAACAGGTAAGTTCAGCTCAGCAATTAAAATCACTGTAGGTTATGTTGATCTAAATAACGTTTAATGGACATGAAATGTCAAAAATGATCGTAAACTACTCAAACTTAATAAGGCTTCATTAGTGAAAGGTCTTAAAGGAAGGATAAAATAACAATTTATTTTACGCAATACGTTAACGATGTCATTATGTCATCTATGTTTTCCGTTGCATGAAAACTTGTCCGGCGTCATCCACATCCTAAAAGTTGTGAACAAAAAAGAATAGGCGATAGTTTAGCCAATCTACTTAGGTTTGAAGAATTCGAAAATTTTGAAGATCTGATAGGTTAATGATCTTTTCGAGAATTAAACGGATTGTGATTGGTCAATTAAGCAGACCTTCAGATCAGCTACATTGGCCACTAACCTATTCGATTGGGGGTAATGTCGGCCGAGTATAAAAACATAACCGTCACACAGAAAATAAATCGGACGATGTTAGTGGCTACTACAGGAAATGAGTAAAATCATAATTGAGTTTAAAGGTCGATGTTGCACCCAAATCTAATGATGAAGTGTGGTCTATTATAAAGATGTACATGTATGATAAATTTACAATGAAAATATTCCCCGTTAAACAAAGTAATGCATGGATGGCCTATATTTTTGGTTTAGACATTAAGGCACATTTTACTCATTTCCAATGAATGTTGCGTTGGCCCATGAATAAAACCAATTAAAATTTTGCAGCATTAAATTCATTGTAGGTGATTTTTTTCTAATGTTTTTAGAATTTCGACACAAGTTGTATAAATTGGGAATTAATAGGTGACTGCAGAGGTGTCGAGTTTGTTTTGCGATGTTTCTGCTCAGACTTTTGATAAAACCAGGTAAATGCGCCAGATAAGTGAACTAACCTTTGCCTTCACACTAAACCAAACCATAACTCACAGGATACACGGTCTACTGTAAATTATTAAACAAATTAATATGGTGTTTTCTCCTGGGGATACTATTAACGAAATGGTAAATAAGCGCCAATGTTTTCTATATTGCATATCATCGCATATATGTAGCCTACATAGAAGCCCGGACTTTGTATATGATGGCTACATGTAAGCCAAATATCTATTCCTAAATTAGCTTGAGCAATCATTATTTTGTGCCAATTGTGACCTGTATTTGCTCTAAAGTGCAATGGTCCGACAGTTTCAAAGGATTTACGCTTCATATTGACCATATTTCGCGCAATTAAGGACCACAAACAAGTGTTGATGCTTTCCTGCATGTTTTGCAACTTGAACGTTGAGAATTCCCCCAAGGTTTAAAATGATTTGTTAACACTGATACTGAACAGATTCTTTGTCAGAAAATTTTGCAGAATTAGACCCTTGCGGGAATCGAACCCACGACCCCCAGAGTCAGGCACCGGTCTTGCCGCATGGCTGAGTGGTCTATTTGGTCGTCATTTACTGCTGGCGATTCGGTGCCTGACTCTGAGGTTCGTGGGTTCGATTCCCGCAAGGGTCTCAGTCTGCATGATTTTCTGAACTACAATCTGTTCAGTATCAGAGAGTGCTACATGTAACTTATCATTTGAAACCTTGGATGAATTATCAACGTTCAACTATTAAAACATGCAGGAAAACATAAACTATAATCTGTTCCGTATCAGTGTTATCCCAAGAAAATAGAAATACTGTTAACGGTCACTTTCGCCTCGTTGTTAAAACTGCTAATTTCTGAATTTATAATATTCATTATATAAATATGGAGGCATTGGAGATTTGAAAATCATTGTTGATAAATAGTATGTATAGGAACGCCAGAATCAGAAGGGCTGTCTAACAACCTTAGGAATATGGTTCGACGCCTCCTGATTAATTCAGATCGGTGAGTTAATAACTGCGTCCAATCACTCGATCCCAACCCTGTCGCTTGGTTGATCAGACAATCCTCATAATATCTTCTATATATCACCTGACTGATCCGTCAGTAACAGGCAGCATGAGAGGTCGCCGACCGTCATCCAATACCATCCTCTCAAATTATTCTTCGGTCTAACATTGTCGAGCTTGATGGCAGTGAATTATAATACACAAAACCTGCTTCATGGTCATTAAATCCGTATCATCTCGCAGCTTGAGCGTGGTTATTATTATTAAATCGTTATATTGGAATCATGTAGTTCCGGATCTGTCCGCAGCCTGAATTGGTATAAACACGCATGTTTTCCCGCTTAGTGACAATTATCAGGCGATTGAATATAAGAGAGAAACATACCACATGGTCTTCAACTTGTTAACTGAACCCGCCTATATTAAACATGGTAACAATGTAATGGTCAAGTGGCAAAACTGCTTATCGCAACACTCCGGTCCAAGTTTTTGATACATGTTGGTGTACGAATTAACGACAACTGAAATCACAACAACACTTATATGGAGGAAGCACATA
>JAVFBZ010133425.1:0-23496 GCA_032466195.1 Katharina tunicata
TGTATGACCCATTGGTCTGGTACACCACCGTATGACCCATTGGCCTGGTACACCACCGTATGACCCATTGGCCTGGTGCACCACCGTATGACCCATTGGTCTGGTACACCACCGTATGACCAGTTGTTCTGGTGCACCACCGTATGACCCGTTGGTCTGGTGCACCACCGTATGACCCGTTGGTCTGGTACACCACCGTATGACCCGTTTGTCTGTTACACCACCGTATGACCCATTGGTCTGGTATACCACCGTATGACCCATTGACCTGGTACACCACCGTATGACCCATTGACCTGGTACACCACCGTATGACCCGTTGGTCTGGTACACCACCGTATGACCCATTGGCCTGGTACACAACCATATGACTTAATTTCCCAATGGTGAATCAAACTATAAAAGATGGTGAAAATTGACAGAAAATGAAACAGTATGATTGAGTTATTCTCAGTTATTCCCTCCCTACCAAATCAAAAGGAGGTGTCTTACCTCAATGAATTAATCATATCTTTGGCACATGTATAAACTCTGATGTATTTGATCTTTATTTGTTAGTTCTTGGTCAAGAAAATTCTATCAATTTATTCATTTTTGAAACTCCATAAAATTTGTCATCCATCATTATACTAGTAAAGAGAAGTATTGATATGAATTGATTGGTTTTATACACACAGTGCGTGCAACTCATCGCTATTTAGAATGGAAGAATCATGGTGTGGAATGGCCTTCAACTAAGTTGCCTGTGACGGATCTTCTCCCCCGTATCTTAAAGAGAATCAACGAAGCTTCAGGGCCCTATCAGATGTTTGGTATTCTAGGAGACGTCTTCCTATTTACAGAGTGAGTTCCCTTGGTCACCTATTCTTACCTCAGTCACAGTGTGAAAAATATATAAAGTGAAAATCCTTTTATTCTGCGTGATTCTACAGAATCTGATACAGATACAGCATGTAAGGCTTAGTTTGGAGGACAAATGTTCTGCATATCACAAAATACATTATTCAATCCAATTATTTCATAGTGACGAGAGCTATACAAAGGCCTAATGTTTATGCCCATTCTAAATGTCTTAATATGACTGTTATTGGAGTATATTGACATTAAAATATATTGATACATAAAATTAAATTAAAGTTTAGTTTAAAAACTATACTATCATTATTAAAATAATAGATCTTATTTGTAAAAGGTTTGTAGATTAATCAAACATCCTTTTATTGGGAGTTTTTTTTTTTTTTACTAATTAATCATGTTTTTACTCGCATGTTATTTTTCTAGTCATGGTACCCATTTTGAGCATATAGAAGAGTTCCCAATCAACACTATTCATCAGTTCACCAATATGACGGGGAAACCCTCTGGACCTATGATTGTTCTGGTGCTAGAATACGGGGCTAACTTTTCTGGACCCGGTAAAGATATATTCCGTCTAAACCGTGCCACCGGAGAACCAGCCTATGCTTTTCAGTCCAATTTCCTCCATCCAGTCTTCTACTATTATTCAACGCCTCCAAATGGTGAGATTATATTTGTAGTTTTTACAACTTAGAAACTTGTTACAGCTTTGGATGATGCAGTTGTCAGTTTGTGAAGTGGCTATTTTTGGCCTAGTTATGCTTTTGCACGTACAGTAAAGTTTCAATTAAATTGTGAGTTAGTAATAATCTATCATGAGTTAGTACTAATCTATCCTGCTTTTGGTAGATCCCTCCATCATGTAGTTCTTTCTTTAGTTATATGCCCTTTGATCTGTTTCAGAATTAGACATGCAGATGAAGAGTGTGTTTGAGATTTTACCCCGCCCGAATCGTATCCATCATATTGTAGAGGACTTCCTTACAACATGGGATGCTCCTGTCAGTCACATTCTTCCACTGAGGCGATTCCTAGAATACTGCCTTAACGCGGACTTGAGAAGTTTCTTTGCGCAGGATTGCTTCCAGATGGCATTGACACACAGTACAGTGCCGCCATATTGTCAGAACCATTACATGAATGCAGCACAAGGTCTTTTCCCTGATCCAGATCTAGCTGAAGCTGCTAGCATCCTTTCTGCTTTCTAAACTCAAATCTAGTATCAAATCTGCCATCAGTGGCATAAAGCAGCTTGTTACAATACAGAGCATTATGTGATGGAGTAGTTCTTTTATATCAAAACTGTTTCTCTTTGGCAGTTTGTTTCTGCTGATATTGTGCTAAATAAAAGTATTTGACCAACCACACTTTCATCAAAATTAGGAGGACTCTTATTATGACTGACATTTTACAATAACTTGCCTGAAAATGACTAAAACTGTGTTCGTTGTAGGGCGATTTATTCGTTTGTATGAACCTTTGTTCTAACCCTGAAATAGACCTGTCATTAGGTGGCCTCTTACATATTGTCAGTACAGTAATCAGAAGCTCAAAGCCCTTAAAATTTAGCCTGAATGTACCGGTATAACAGCATACCTTGCTAAGAATTTACCTTTTAATTTTTGCAGTTTGATCTTATTTTAGTTCATGTCGACTTCCAACTTTCATCAACTTAGCCCAGGTCTGTACTGTTCAGACTTGAAACAGACTGTTAGAGTTACTAAGACACCAACTTGACAGAAGAAAAAGATTTTATTATTTTTCCCCATGTTTCATGAATATTTTTAATGTATGATAGAAAAAAACTTGCTTTAAATTGGTGGATAAGACTCAAATGGGATCTTACATTGGACACAGTGTTTTATTTAATGTATATTTTTGTTCAACCTGTAGTTACTTCAATGTGACAGTAGGAATTGAATTAAAATCAGCATTGAACCGCCTCTGGCCAATTGACATGTTGCACATGATAGAGGAAGTAAAGTTTAAGGCTTGGCGCAAAGTGACATTCTGTCTGTGGTAATGACCCTTATCGTTAAATCAAAATACTGCTGACTGTGATTACCAACCTATCAGATAATTGAATCGGAACATTGTGTCTTTTGTTGGTTATATAATTGGTTAAATATTGAATTTTGACATCTTTTGAATTACATTCTGTTTTTGGATGTCAATTTGCATGTTTTTTTGATTTTTTAGACATGCATTGGATCATGATAATTACATTTTTAGAATACAATATTGCTAATGTATTTGCACTAACTGGTTTAAGGATTGGTGCAGTTTGGTCTCAATAAACTTAATGTCTGCTGCGCTCTCAGATTACGTTGTCTGTGTTCCAAATAGTGGAAGGTGTATACTGCTTGGAATACAAAGATATTTTAACTTACATATATAAATCGCCTATTAAATTGCGGTGCTAGATTGAAAGAAGCAAACAAATAGTACGATTGAAAATGTCTGACCGATTTGAAATCACTGGTTTTACTCAAAACTCAAAAGTATACATGTACACTATTGTGTAAGTATTGTTTATTGCTCTGTATATCGTCTTACTGTTTGTTCCTATGTGTATATTTCAAGACTTTTTCTTCTCTTACCCTGTCATATTTTAAATTTCTTTTAACCTGTTATATTTTGAGAACACTTCATCTAAATGGTATCTTTGTTTAATTAAGTTTTAAGGGATATTTTCCAGATATATATATGTGTGAAGAATATATTTGAATTTGTTGGGTCTATATAAAAAAAAAAAAAAGTTTTTGAACGAAAGTTATCTTGCCCAGGATTTAAAATTTAAAAAATCTAAGAGATCACCTTTGCCATATGTATCCTGTTAAAATGGCAGCTGATGTTTTACAAAACATAATTGTGACAAGTGTTTTTTTTTTTTTCAAGAAGTTTTTTTATGTTTCGCTGACAAGAAATACCTTATAATTTAGAGAAATTTTTTATGATTTAATCGCCAACCTTGTAAAATTGTAGGAACATTTTCTATTTTTCTTGGCCTCACACCATTTCTTCCGGAATATGAGGAACAGTCAAAAGTCATCATATTGTTGTCTATCTTATACTTGTCAAGGGTTTCCTGTACCAAAGGTTGCAAAGGGCCTAAGGGGTACTGGAAGCTTTTTTATGTTTTTAACCACGTGCTGGATTATCTGTAGTATATGTTTGTTGCTGGTTAATTTGAGGATGTGCTGTTTCGTTTTACCAATTTGACAGGCACTTGATATACATAAATAACTTAAAGTACTGTTCAAAGTCCAATCAAACTAACAACAATACATAGGGCTACATTTCAGATTGGCACATTATGACCAATCTTCAGTGAGAGGATAAGAAGCAAATCAGTAGAAAAAAACATCAGAAATAGTTGTACTCAAATGAGTAACTTCCTGTACCATCTCTCTCTTTGAGATGAGAGGCGCCCAGGAGGACGATGGCTAGTGGCGTCCAGCTTTCTCTCCTGTATTGCCCTTTAATTCACCCATTGACACATATTGGTTAAATTAACTTATATGGCGTAACACCCTAAATCAATCAAAGAAATAAACTTTAAATCCTTAAAAGACAGTTAATTAACAAAAACTTTACTGTTGGAAGGAAAGTAGACTTGTAGGTCATGATAAGGATTCCATTTTAGCTCCCAAAGGGAGTGGTCCAAGCTGCTGTGATTGTGTTCCACAGCTGTTACACCATAACAAAGTAATGTTCCTGAATCAGCAAATATACTTAATAGATTTATTTAGAGATAATCATTTCTCTTTAGAAAAAAAATAATATATATGAACTTTTTAAATGTTCGCAACAGCTATTCTTAGAAGTCCCACTTATCTATGCAGAATAATTATTCTGCTTGGAAAGTTTTATATAAAAACAAACATAAATACTCATATACTCATCATACAGTTTACTGACGCATAACAACCTGACATTCCATGGTAGCATTTTATTAGTGTCTTGCTTATAACGTATTGCATTTCACCTTCCTAAATCTGGCTTGATATATACCAGTGTGTATGGTGCTATCCTATGGTAGATTAGCTTAAGTATAACCTCTATTTTCTCACTGTTTTAAATATCAAATACTTGTATTGATTCCTGGGGCCCCATAAGGCCGGTCGGACAGTACCTCCGATGACGCCCCAACTCAAACTGTCCCTAAGTACTGAGTACATGGAATTGATTTTGACAGTTGTTACTTATAAATTTTGACTACTGAAGGATTAAATTTACCCAGGAGAAAAATGCATAGGGGATAGATATCTTTATATAGATGCATAGCTTGCTCCTTTTTTGTCTTAATTCTAATTTTCTCGTTTTATTTTAAAGGTGAAGTGTAACTTAGTTCTTTATCTTTTATTTTCTTTGTAGTGTACATTTTATGGCGGCTATTGATGTTGGTTACTATATTTTAAGCATTGTATATTATTATTTGTTCTGGCATGCAAGGTGCGTTGAAATTGCTTTGGTTTACAATCATTTTAAGATATTTTTAAGTACTCGTGAATTTGTCTCAAAGCTGTGAAGGGCTTGTGACTATGACTATCATTTAATTTGAAGTCAACACTTGCCTCATAAAATAATATTAGAGAAATGTCTCATAGAACCTCTGTTTTATTTCTTGTTGAGAAATGTATTTTTAAACAAAATTGACAAAAATCAAATAAATAATACACCTGTTGCAAATTGAATTTGTTTTCCGTTAAAACTTTTCAGATGTTACTTTGAGAATGTATTACAAATTGTCGGATATTCCAGTTGGTTCGACAACGATGGTAGAGTTTGTCTCGCGGGTTATTCGAATTGGTCTTGTACTGGCGGCTTGGTCTGGGTCAGAAATACCTGTAAAGTTAGCACTTTTGTCTTCTAGGTCATCAGGGTTAACGTTATCTCTTCTCGAACTGCCCTTGCCCTCGGTGGTTGACCCTGGCCTGTTTGGATTTCGTCACATATAGACTGGTTTCTGTTAGACATCAATCTCTTTCGTCGGTTCACGGGTTCTTGTCAGATGGCCAGGTCGAAGCAGCATCACTCCCTGAATCGTAAATCTTAGAATCGATCCAGTAACAGGAATTCATCTACGACAGCGGCATCAGGTATTTCTTCTGTTTGTGATCTCGTCTTTGTCTCTTTTTCCGGTATTACCGAAAACCAATCTTTTAAAAAAAGGGAGATGTCCCAAGATGCACATGATTCTAAATTTGAGCGTGATAAACTAGAAATTCCTAGCGAAGCTTATCAGTTTGTAGATGGAATCCGTAAGCTCCATTTGGTCAGTTCTGCTGGCATCTCTAGATCCGCGAGATACTATACATCCTGATTCATCCGGATCATGTCAAGTTTCTTCGTTTCCTTTTGGGCAGGAGGAGAATCGAGTTTCTGTCCTTCCCTTTGGCATGTCGACCTCACCATGGATGTTAATCGGATTATTCACGCCAGTGGGGCTTTCATTCACAGCAGGGTTATTCGTTTCCATTATATCTGCACGATCCTCTTCTGCGAAACCCCCCTTCACTGCAGGTCAGTTTAGAGATTCAGTTTGTCACACGAAACCAAATATAACAGGAATCCGGCACAGGTTCGAGTAGTTTTGGGCGTCAAGTGCAATTTCTCTCTTATTTCTTTGACGACGGATTTCAAACTACTTCTCATTGACGATGGCTCTACCCTGACAATCTGGGGTATCATTACTATACCCTTTTAACCAATTCTACACTTTTTCACCAACGCGTCTTTGGTGGGGTGGGGAGATCATCTATATTCTTCTATAGTCCATCCTTCTAGATTTGGTCTCTCCATCTATAGGCAATCTCATATTATTATGCTGGCTCTGCGATCTTCATGGCGGTGGATGCTCCAAACATAGACGATTATCTCTTCAGACTTCAAATTCTTCGGACGGAGGGGCAACTGCAACCACACGTGTTTGGGAGACTGCATCTGATCACAACAATGTGGAAACGCGAAAATGCCGATTTCCATGTAACTGGCAGCAGATCCAAAGTCTCCAGCCATAGACCCTTTGTCGCAGGACTGGTCAGCACTGATAGCGTACGTCTTACCTCCGGTCAACACATTTGGCCTAACTCTGTAAATATTTTAGAGAAATCAACGGGAAATATATTACATATAGATCACTCAGAGAAAAAAGGCCTGTCGGTCATTTGGGATGAAACATATGAATTAAAGTTTCCATTAATTGTGGGAGAATAATGTGAACTCAATAACGGATATGGTATCCCCGTGCATTGACGCTCTGACAACGACGACTCATGTGCATTATGAGCCGACGAATCACTCGTCCAGGAAGAAGCTATACCACTCCTCCTCAATGGCCATCACGAGCTCATCCAGCACCCCGGGTCGCACAACTCGTGCGGAAACTGCACGCCCCAACATATTCTACAAGTGCTCAAATGGATTGAGGTCAGGTGAGCGCGCAGACCATGTCATTCCTACAATTGTCTCTCGCTCCAGGTAATCTTCCACTACCCTAGCCCGATGTGGACGAGCATTGCTATCCATCAGAAGAAACTGTGGACCCCAGCAAATGGTCTCACAATGGGATCGAGCATCTCATCCCTGTAACGAGCTGCAGTCAGCATTCCCCATGGATATGCCACACCAGCCCCGACTGAACCCTCATCATATCTGTCATTCTCAGCGACATGTCGTCTCTGGAATGCTTCTCCAAAACGTCTCCGCGTCCTTGCTCTCTGATTAGTATGGTCAAAACAGAAACAAGACCCGTCAGAGAAGCCTCCGGTCATCCGGTCAAATGCAGAACTGGTCTACGTGAATAAAATCCTGCCTCGTGAAGACGACGACGCACAGTTTGTTTAGAATTAAACATGTACACCAGAAGCTTCTGCATATCGTTTGGCAACTGCGTTGTATCGGATTAAGTATCGTCTGAAGGACCAAAAACCGATCATCAATGACCGCAGTTTATGGTCACCCGGTTTGTAAGAGCATAGTAATAAAGTATGTTATTAAAAATTTACCATTTTGAGTGTTTATTATGTTTGCGACATACACACAATCGAGAAAAATGAAAGAAAAACAAATAAAGAAATCGGTTTTATTAAGAAAAATTGAATTTGTTTTACACTTGTTTTGAAACACAACTCCCAAATCACTAGCGTACCTCGCCACTCCAAACGCATTTAACAAAAAAAAAAACTGTCAGCATCTATTTCCCTCACGACATCGCCTTTACAAAGTCCACATTTCAAGTATTCAAACTACATAAAGTTTACCAAACATTTCCCGATCTTGTTGCACAAAAAATCACATTTTACACTAATTCACCTGCAAATCGACCATTAGGCACGATTATTGAAAATATTACCACCGGTGGTCAGAAGGCTCACATTTAGCTGACGTCACTGTAGATCTCACTGACACGACCGAATCAAGGAAAATCATCAAAACAGCTGTAAATACACAATAAATAATAAACAATTATATAAAAAAAAATGTTCAGTAATTTTGCCGTAATGGTCGATTTGCATGTGACTTTGTATCTGTGTACAGATTTTCCGCAAGGCCTTATTCCACTGAGAGTGATCTCCCTTGTACAGCTAATAATATTGCAGCGGAAAGAGCTGTTAATAATGTCGATAAAATACAACCTATTATCGACCAAACAAGTGTCTTATGTTACATGTGGCGATTTTAACCCACACTGCCCTATGTTGGATACTCATCAGTCTAATTCCAGCGGAAATCCTGTCGTAATTATATAATTACGATCCCATAAATAACAAAAAAGGATCTGGGATAATGCCAAACGATGATTCGGAAACAGATATTGACATACGAACTGGACATACATCTGCAATATATGGATCATAAATCATTTTCAATGCGATTAACGCCGCTGAATCTAAGTCAATACCCAAATCAGCCAGTAATGTATTCTACTAAGACACTGTACCATCTGTACCAACCGGGTAAACCTCCCGTGGTGACTTGTTATTAGTTATGAAGACAAGATCGGATTTATCAAGATTGCATCTGTACTAAAGCTGATGTGGATAGAATAGCTTTAGCTCAGAGAGTGATAAAATCTTCAACACACACACAACAAAAACTCCTCGACGTGAGTTTTTGTTCATCACTGGGTAACAAATCGCCATTTAGATATGTTTGAGCTATGGTTAAGTCTGTATAAGTTGCAAAGCAAAACGTAATGTTGGTCCTACACTGTTGAGTATAACGGATCAGACTGGGAGTCTATCGAACAAATATGTAATACTTTGGCAGATATTTTGAAACAATGATTCCGTTTTTATTTCTCATAAAGTACAAAGATTGTTCTATTGCTAATTATATGTTTTAAGATACACCTGTTAATGCTGATTTCTTCTTGGTAGAACCTGGGATATAGTACCATACTATATCCCAGATAGAACTAAAGCAAGGTCTCCGTCATACCAATGTATCCTCATCGGGTTAGGGAGGGATATCATATTCAATGATTCATCCTAACTCTTGTCTCGAGTTGTTATTTTTATTATGCAATACAGTCTGGGCCAACGTTTAATTGTCTCTGTAAAGAACAAACAGACATCGTCGTTACTATTGTAACGCCAGGTAAAGACGACTCAATGTCATTTACATGAACTTCAAATATATGTAAAATCATGAAAAAGGTGGTAAATGTTAGAATAATGTGGATTCTGGATAAGAGAAAGTTTTTGTCGCTCGTTCAGCGTTGGTTTAGACCAAGTCACAGCATAACGGATCACTTAGTTACATTAGAAACGGCTCAGTGTGATGTAAGGCATCACATAGGTCTTGGGCCCACTTTTGTTTCTCGTATACATTGACTAAGCTAAACGAACATAATAGACCTGATTCTATTATCTGACTATATGACTTCGAAGTCTCATACTCTGAATTTCGAATTCGATAAAATGACTCCGTTGTTAACGTTTTTCGACTTTTATTACATTATTAATTTAAAAGACGAAATTCATATGTAAGTAGAATTAAACGGAAAATAGACTTGTCTGAATTTTTGATAGAGAGGTCGAAAGTGTAAATGAATTTAATATTTTTGTATAAAACGTACTCTTAAATTACAAACTACATTGTAAAGCACATGGATATAAAAACAAGCATCCGCCAAAATGTTGGTTTCATCAACGATGTCAAATATTCTTTAGATAAATGCTATTTATTTATGTATTTATTTATATACCGGTATAACACGATATACTGACAAATTACTCATTCTTAACCTATGGTCTCCCTTTTTTTTAGCATTACGAAAATAACGAAACCCATATCATTGCTCATCACAGGTCGTTTAATGAGTCTATTTAATCGATTAGTAAACATGAGAAGAGAAACGACATCTATATATTTTTTATATACATGTACAAAAGTTTTCTGCTTTAAGACAACACTACTCAATTAGCAGTCGCAATCCTAATTTAATGTCTCATGATTTTCTAGATTTAAGTGATTCTGATTTTAAACTGCAAATAAAAGACCCCATTCTCCATATTTTGCTTGTCTGTCACCAGTACTGCATTCTTAACTTTTCTCAACAGATCGAGTAGGCCCATATAGATTTTTACACACATTGTACCGTGTATATTACCCGAATTCGTCGACCGTCTCTTTTTACTACCTGGAGGAATTTTGTTTCCTCCCGTTAATTCTGCCACAGCTTACCTTCAGGAATTACAGAGAATCGAAAAACCTGCCTTGTCTCTAACCATTTTTCGAGATCCTACAGCGAAACTTCTACTTCATGTACAGACAATTTTAATGCTTTCCATGTTTCTTTTTTTCCGAAGAAAGCTTTCAGTCTTTCAGAAGTTTTAAAGGATTAGAATTGTTCCATTCTGGAAACAGACGGTTTATTTCATTGCACAGAATGTTTGACATCAAAGTACCCATTGTTTAGTTTCGTTAGAATAAATACAGGTCAATAATAAACATCAACTAGAATTCATATTTATACACAATATGCACTTTTATTTCAAGAGTATCACCTCACACCATCTGTGCACAAGACTGAGTAAGGTGCAGTCAGTCAATAAATAACATTGAATATATATATAAATACTTTCTCTACAAATATACAAAAAATATATAAATACTACACACATAACATACAACAGTTTAACAGGAAATAAGAACAACCCAATCAGGGTGCACGAAGTAGTAAGCCTACATACATCCGCGACATCTATGTTCGGACTAGTTTCATATCGACATCCAGCTTCAACGAGGCGAGATGTTAAAGTGACATACAGTTCCAGCAGTGGTCAGGGACTCTACTTTCTTTACACATCAAGTCAATCTGTGTATTATTGATCTACTATTTGTGGCACTTGATGGTAAACAAAGATTTCTAGTTACACATTTACCAAACCAGTAAGCCAGCAAACAACACCTGGAATCCCTTTCTAAGATATGATTCCTATACTCATTGTATCTTTCTTATTACCCGTAAATAACTCCAAATGAAAAGCAGACGCGACAAATATGTATAGAAACATAGTAAATTTATGAAATTTAAATGAGTTGTTGTTGACGTTTCTTTGGAGCGGTCTCTGTCAACATATTCTTGCCATCGTCCCGGGGAATGACAAAATGGTTTTTCAGGAACACCAACTTCAAGGAGTTGATCTGTAGGATTTATAAGAAGATGTTCACGGCGAGTTGTTCTGGTCGGCTGCAGGAAATCGCTTGACTAATTCCACTACCACCCCGGGTTTTGGATTGATTGCTCCTAGGGCATAGTAATCGACAGGAATCTAGAAAACCAGAGACCACAAATGAAGTAATAATTATTGGTTCTTTGCACAAAAAACCCATTATTCGAAAAGTAATGCCCATAGAAAGTTATTAATGAGCAAAGGCGGAGATCAGAAAATGTTTGCACAGATCCTCGGGTCATTATATTATATATTTTGCATTACTGTATATTAATTTGATGAAAATTAACCTATAAATACAATTTAGTTCTTTTTGATGGAACCACTTTATATGGCAGGTACCCTACGGTCTGCAACACTGTATGAAAGCTAACATACATTGCTTCCACACAACTGATGCTTGATGCTCAGAAGTAGATTGCCTGTTGACTGATGTATTATATATTGTCTCACATGAGTTACTGATTGAAAACAAACATACCTTGGTTTCTTTGCATTGACAAAGTTTAAACTTTTGAAGAATCCTGACGATGGCTATTTTTGCTTCCATAATAGCGAATCTCATTCCGATACAGTTTCTGGGGCCTTCTCCGAATGGTAGATAAGTAAATGGTTTGATTGACGATCGTCTTTCCAGAGAAAACCTGAGAATGAAGGAAAATTTAAGAAAATAAATATATTGTCAAGTTGTCTTTTAATTGAAATTCCCTAGAAATACCAAACAAAAATAGATAAATACAGGTCTCCTCGTTTCAACAGGGCAAAGTGCTATTAAACATAACGTTCCCAAATAATCGATCCCATTTGTATGAAGTAGTTGCAAAATGCTTATGGTGCTTACAACACTCTAACGCGCCCTGGAAAAATACATCGCCAAAGTCTAGGTAGCCTTTTAAAAATACAATTAACACAAAGTAAAGAAATCACGAAAAACTGTGAAGAATTGCATGTACATATATTTCCCAGCATGAACAGCAGGAATCGTTTAAACTTATATGAAAACATGTGGTGTACCTTTCTGGGTCAAAGGTATAAGGATCCTCCCAGTAGTCGGGGTTATGATGAACGCCCCAGACGTGAATCTGAACGGCCATGCCTGCTGGAACTGTGACTCCCTTATAACTCCAGTCACGAACAGCCTCTCGGGTAACTACACTATAACAGAAACAAACAATTCAACTCGCGCCATAATACAGATAGTCCGTTAGAAAGTTACGTCATGAATGGTAAAAAACATATGTTCATTTTTTCTATATTTCTTTGGTCAATATGTTTGCGTTGATTATTTATTGGCGTTATATGCATCGTGTCCATTGGTTAACTTCGTGTCGTTTATTTATTGGCATTATAAACTTTGCCTTATTATGTAATAATAACACTATAATAGCTGCTTTTAGACAAACATGCATAATTGCCCTTTTTTGGAATAAACTTTGAATTGATCTATGTCGAAAATAGTAACTTACAGTCCAGCCGTTGGGTATTTCCTGCAGACTTCGCTGAAGAACATATCTAAATATCTCATACTCTGGACAGCTTCATAAGAGATCTCAGACTGTTAAAAATAGAAAAGAAAAAATTGTTTTAATTGCCAGTATTGGGAAGGTATACAAACATATTTCACTATAGTTGAAGCTGTCATTTTTTGCTTAACCTGTAGATGTCCGGAAACGGATAATGTAACAAATTAATGGTAAAATGATACATTATCTCACATGTCAGTTATTTACATGTAATTTAGGGAATGGAAATAGGTCAATTTAAAAAAAAAATCAAAGTTATGGTGATAAGTGGGGGAAATCTAACAGTTATGACCAGAAATCAACAGTTAGGCTATGGCTAGAAATAAAACACATATGGCCAGGGATCAAACAGTTATGACCAGAAATCTAACAGTTATGACCAGAAATCTAACAGTTATGACCAGAAATCAAACAGTTATGACCAGAAATCAACAGCTATGGCCAGAAATAAAACACATATTGCCAGGGATCAAACAGTTATGACCAGAAATCAACAGTTATGGCCAGAAATCTAACAGTTAAGGCCAGACAGAAATCGAACAGTTATATGTTCAGAAATCAAACAGTTATATGTTCAGAAATCAAACAGTTATGGCCAGAGATCAAACAGTTATGGCCAGAGGTCAAACAGTTATGGCCAGAAATAAAACACATATGGCAAGAAATAGAACAGTTTTGACCAGAAATCTAACAGTTATGGCCAGAAATCCAACAGTCATGGCCAGAAATCCAACAGTCATGGCCAGAAATCCAACATCCAACAGTCATGGCCAGAAATCCAACAGTCATGGCCAGAAATCCAACAGTCATGGCCAGAAACTAAACAGTTATGGCCAGAAACTAAACAGTCATGGCCAAAAACTAAACAGTTATGGACAGAAACTAAACAGTTATGAGCAGAAATCGGACAGCTATTACCAGAAATACAACAGCTATATCCAGAAACCAAACAATTAAGGCCAGAGACCACACCAGTATGGCCAGAAATCAAAGTTATGATGATCAGTGGGCACTCTAAGGACAAGACTGAATTCGCAACTATTCTAATGTTTCCCGTATATGTAATTATAACGAATCATTTACGGTATACGTAATGACGTAATGGATATGATTTTTTTGACACACTGAAAAGGCACCAAGAAGCAATTAAGTGTTCCATCTCGAATAAAAGCAATCATATCCATTTCACTCACATCTAGAGTTAGTTCTCTGTCAATCTCAGCGCAGACTTTGTCTTGAACCTCTGGATGCGTGACAAGAGAATAAGCCGCGAAGGCGAGGGTAGTGCTGGTTGTTTCGTAACCCGCCAATAGGAACACGATACTTTGTGAGATGATTTCTGCCTCGGTTAGTCCCTGACAATGAACTGGTTTATTTGGAATCCTTTGAGATTGATCCCCCTGTGCCTCACAGCTTCCCTTCTGTTCGCTGGTTACATGCCGGTCTGTATTCACAAAGTCTTTGAACGTTGATGTACTGGTTACTTCCGCATTCAACATTAACTCTATCAGATCGACGTAATTTCCTTCCATCTGAAAAAGTAAATAACATGAATTATCATCCCTTACAGAGATGAAAATATCAATTTGAAAAACAGATTTTCTTGCTGTCCTTAATTATTTAACACTAACAAAAACTTGACAAAGATGGATTTTCAACTTTTCGGTATATTGATAACCGACGTACAAATCTAAGTTTTTGTTATGGACTTACCTTCTAAATGCCTCTTTTACACAAGATATTTAACAGTACCATTTGAAAAGAACGTATATGTATATAAATCGTTTTTAGCCTTTAATTCAACGACCTCACTTCTTTGCCTAAGCTTATTTGGACACAGCACATGGGAGTGTCACGATGCTTTTTGGTTTCAGCTAAATATGAAAGCTGCGGTTACACGGGTATCGAAAAGGTGAACTAAACTGAGCCGGCTCTCATCCGCATCAGAGAGCCGGCTTTCTCTAGTTCGCCAAGTAATTACGGTGTGTTGTTACACGGCACTTTTGACAGTCCCGCCAGCAAGCGTCACGGGAATCTTGGCACTTTGCCAGTGAGCTTGAGCCCACAGTGACACAAAGGTAAACGTCACGACATTCCAAGAAAACGTCACGGAATTCTAAGAACGCCACCTGAAGGCGAACTAAACAATTGCGGATTATTGTTTGCCCATCAAACTTGATGAGTCAATAAAGGCGGACTATTCTGATCCGGATCAGATTTAGTCCACCTTTTTGTGCCGTGTAAAGGCAATCATAAATCTGATCCGGATCAGAGACGGCGCCGACACTCCATTGTTTGTCCATGTAACCGCCTCTTATGTGGGACATGAATATGTACAATACTAGAGAATCGAGAAGACTCACAGTACGTGATCGGCGTTCCTGGATCACTTCCGTCATGCCCTGGATTAAAAACTTCACGGGATTTAAACCAATCAAGCTCACTACATTTTTCACACCAATCATAAGGTGCCCGAGGAATGGAAATACCGCTGTAAACAACAACAACAACATGCAGGCAATGTTACTATTTACCTAGTTAAACATTAAACGGTTTTATTGTTATCTTAAATAGCTGGGTGGTCTAGGTGGTCGACATGTATATACTGCGCGTTATTCGGTGTCTGACTTTGTCTTAGTTTCTATTTGCAAGGGTCTCAGCGACAACGTTTTCTGAACAAGAATCTGTTTAAAGAAAGTGCCCCCCCCAACAAAAATATAAAAAAAACACCAGCAGAAATTACTGTTAATGATCACTCTGGAACGGACACAATAATATCTCACAACAATATATACAATCGGCGCAATGATAGTCATTGTGTTGCTAAATATAGCTTAAATTTGATCCAGATAGTCATTGTTTTTTTTAACATACCAAGGTTGCTCTGTTCCAGGCAAATACATTTAACTAGTTATCTATATTTGATCAAATTGTGTCTATTTTTATACATTTTTTCAATGTACCCGAAGTACGCCTGTACGATATCAACATATTTGTACAGGTCATAATCTAGTGTAATATTAACTAAACAACCAATATCACCAATATAAAGTTACATTTGGTCTGGTTCAAGGAGATAAAGGTTATTTATAGAATTGTTTACCATTCTAAAGGAAAGTGACCGATATTCTGTTGCCAGCAATTGGACAAATGACGATATACGAGATACTTTCAAATTGCACGCTGCTTGGTATATATTTTTGTCAAGAGTAATCACACTGGCACAGGGTAATCCACTAATTAAAGTCGATAAATTATCTCACGTTCTAGATAAATTCTTATATTCAATACAAAATATTTTGTGGGCAACGTATAGACTGTCAAACTTTTTAATTTCACGGAACACTTTTTAAAGAATTTATGAAATTTAGCTTCAGATGTACAAAATGTTTTATTCAAATGTATTAATTTCACTCACTGAGAAATGGCAGCAGTTTTGATTTGGCCAACCCCTCGAATAAAGTACGCACATTCCTGAGGTAGGGGTCATTTGGGTTTTTCTGGCAGGTGAAGTTGAGTCCTAAAGCAGATCTTCCAATAACATCTAAAGTTAGTCGCTGAAAATGTCTGAACAGTCCAAATTAGCACACGTTATTTCTTAACGGTCATTTAATTCTGATCATACACCCTGTAGCTATGTATATCAATGACATATTATTTAATTTCCTTAAACCTCGATGTCCGTTACTCTGCTATTGATTGATAGATTATGTCAATAAAAAAAAAAATACCACAATTATCCCATTTCCGGTTGGATTTCATCATTATATTTTTTTTAAATTTACAATATCTTTTGATATTGGTTCCCGGCACATTGTATGACTGTTCAAGGTCCAAGAGATTTATCATGACAAAACTTTTGCTGATTCATCAGTTCTATTATATTTCAATTCAGGGAAGCACAAAACGAATATCAAGTCTATGGTTGGAAACTGTATAATGTGTCGGCTGGTTTTTACACAGGAGTCACTGACCCTAAACCAAATATTCTACAACCCTATATTGAAATTTGCTATGTCATGTTTAAAGCGTACGTGAGGCCCTGCTATCATCAATAATACACTTGTTCATGAATACAAGCAAACAAAACATCATGAGGTTGTTCATCCAAGGCCAATGTTTTATTATTACATCGATGTACTTTGGATTTCATTTAAAAAGAGCATTCATAAAATATAATTTTAATCTTCATACAAAAGAAAAATTAACAAATTAGAATGTACGTTTGTATATCGGTTCTGTGTGGACATAACCCAGTGGGCACGTATCGAGCGAGAATGACGTGCTTGAGCATAGACTCGCCCAATATACTGTTATTATTCATAGGAAAAAGAGCTGATCTCAAGCTCATCGCTTCCTTCTTTTATTGAAAGTAAACATTCAACTTTCTGTCTATAGTTTAAGTTAAATAATTTTTGTGTAATTTCTGTCTGTAACCACACTAATAGAAGCCGTTTCTGTTCTTACCTTATTTTGTTTTTGTCCTCTTATACTTTTAATACAAACAAAACAAAGACAAAGGTAGTATTTCATTATATGATTATGTTTGTACTTACTCAAATATATCGAATGGAGATCCTTCTCTGTGGTTCTCCATGTTATCGATAAGTTCGGAAACAGCTCTGTTAATAATCGGAGACATCTGAAATATCAGACAAGACAATAGAAACGTCAAATAAAATCACAAATGGGAGACTGTTTAAAACCATGAAATTAAGACGATCTTTGATTTTCTTAACAATAAAACAAACCTGTGTATTTGTTTAAGTACAGTAATAAGGAGCTGTATTCAGTCGTGTTAAGTCCATGGATATTGCTCAATGGAATTTGGCCCCTTTTGAAGTTAGTTATGTACACATTCCATACATCATTAATTGTCTACATTTTAAATCGCTAACCTGCTTTATCTTCGCACTGCTAAAGGCGGGTGTTAGGCTGTTCCGGATTCTCTTCCATTTGCCTCCCTGGGCTAGAAACAAAGCATGAGTCTTCCTGGGTGCCATTGGAAAGGGCTGGATAAAACAGACAAGAGTCAAACATAATTTTTTAAAAATTGAAACTGTAAACATAGTAGAGCAACACAACATTTTCCTCAAAGGTAAGAGTACAGTTAACCTTTAATATAGCTTGTAGTCAAGTCAATTTCAGTCTTCTTTTTTTTATCCCAATCCCAAATCAGTTGTTTTCTTATTTACTTCCAAACAGGTGTGATAGACTTTATAATAAGATAACTTAAAAGAGAAAGATCTCCATAAAATTCAAATATTTCTCACAATCTGGTTTTGTTATACAGAGCCGTACCTTTCTATTGGGAAAGAAGTCGAAAAAATCTTTGACTAATATCTGTCTGATCATGTCTGCATCGGATACCACAACCACAGGAGAGTAACCCTCGAAGTATCTACAGTCATCAAAATATCATAGGTACAATAAATGGGGGGACATGAAGTATAAAGATAACACCCTTTTGGCTTGACTGGTTGGTTAGTGTCAGTTATTATGTACCAGGTATAAATAAATAAAAAAAAATTTGTATTCGTTCGTCCAACATACTTTGACCACAAAATCAAAAACATATATGATTGTTTTCACACGTAAAATACTTATTTCGACCTATTTGAGGTGGTACAGGAGCTGATTGAACCCATTGGTCTCTATAACAGGACCTTTACTGCTCGGTTGACTATTTTTTTTTTATCAATTTTATTATAATTGATAAAGAATTTATTTACTTATTTATCTATTTATTTACTCGATCAGTGTAAATTATTGTGAGATAAATAGCAATATTAACCATATGCGCACAGTAAAAAGGTTTCAACATTGAGAAGACAAAGGCTATATCGAAGCCAAAGACGGCATTAAAGTACCGGTCAAACTTGTATTTGATACCATATCGCTTACTCAGTTTTAACCATTATTGTCTTTTTCTTTCTTATCATGTTGCAAATTTTATCTTGAGTTTCAAATCGTTCAGTTTGTAAAACTAAAACGCTCCAAGGTATATACGGTAATCGAAAAAAGTAGTGTAGCTGAAAAGTGGAAATTTGTAACAGTAGATCAAAATGGAGTCAGTGTAGAAAACTGAACTAATTTCACTAAAAAAAATCTAAGCGTGATGATTACAGTAAGAGAAAACAATAAAATCAATCAATTAACCGCATCAAATACATTTAGGTCTAAACAGACGTTCGACCTGTTGTATAGAAAGTATCGAAATAGTTCTGATGATACGTTAGTTTTATTTCAAATGTGAAAACGGACTTTCAATGAAAATGGGAATGCGCAGAACTTATTTTCAGTGTACAGAACAAACGATAATCGACAATGGATCCATTTTAACTCAATGTGTAAGACAGTCGGTTCAACTTTCATTTTTAGGACCTTTGTCTGCTTTCTTTTTGGTTTCGTGTGTGTTTTGAACAGGCCGGCTTATTACCGTGTTTGATTGTTTCCACTTATATATACAATCGTTTTAGTCATTCCATAAATATTATCTTACCCGAACGTTTGTCCAAACTTCGCATGCCAGTCCAATAAAGCTTGGAACGAACCCTGCAACAAGAGCAGAAAGACAAGTTAAGGGACATTAAATACCAGTTAAATGCAGACCTCAATTTTTCCTTTAGTGTCAACTGAATAAGTGCTTCAAAAAGAGAAATATACTTAGAAAACATATGAATTTAAACTTAACAGAGCTAAGTTACTCCAATGCACACTGTTGCAGTATGTGCACATATGTGAGTATCGTTTCAATAACCACATACCAATAAAGATAGTTATTCAACGTTTAACTGAAATAAGGTCCATAAGCTTATAGTAGTAAATCATGAATATTGCAACTGAGTTTATCAGAAATAGCTTATCTTTATCTTACCTTTGTTAATATCTCTCGAATGTTTCCTAGAATGAGGGTAGGTGTTGGCCCCAAAATACCCAGTCTTTGGAACACCGAAAAGTGATCGTACAACCTCCTGCAATCATATATAATAAATGCAAAGAGAAAGATAAGCATTTCCCAACAAGATGTTGGACCTCGGGCTGTTAGTAAATGCGACAAATTGGCATATACCTGTATATGTAATATATGGACCACTTGAAGGCACGCTTATGTAATACGTCACATCAGTATATACCAGTATATGTTATATATGGATCATTTCATTGTTTGTTTGGGTATTTAAGCCGTACTTTAAGGTAATTTCATTTGACGGCGGGCCAGCCAGGTTATACTGGTGAAGGAAACGGCCCTTAACGGCATCGGTAACAGACAAGGTCAGGGGTCAAAACAGGACACCACAAAGAATGAGATTCCTGGTGTCCCCTGGCTAAGAGAACACTAGGGCACAGGATCCCGCCAACCATTTCAAGGAATGCTTATGCATATCGGTATTTATACCGGTATATACTATATAATATGGATCATTTGGAGATAGGTTTATGTAACACGTCACATGGGTATGTACCGGTATGTCATATATAGACCATTCGAATGCACGCTTATATAAAACACATATCTAAAGATGACATATTTGTGTCAAAAGTACGACTTTAAGAGCTTACATATATACTTTTAACATTGAAACACGTTTTGGACTTTTAATCCCGTCTTATATATCTATATTCAACATAATCACTAAAGTTTTAAATGGGGCCATTCAATGGGACTTTCTTACAATGGCTATCCGGAACCTTATATAACTACAATGTAAATGCTTTTAATGCTTCCGCTTAGTCAAATTAATACATATTTTAAAATAATTATTAACAAAAAAGCCGTATTACTGTTGATGCAGGTATTAGTTGTAAGAAGACGAAGCTACCTTTGGCTAAACGTGCTTAAGGACAAAATGTCTTACCTGTATATCATTAAGATGCAGGTATAAGTTATTAGAAGTTAAAGCTACCTTTGGCTAAATATTCTTAAGGTCCAAATGTCTTACCTGTATAGCATTAAGATCGTTGAAATGAACAAGATAAGCACCATAAGCAGCTGAATGGTTGTCATCGTTAAAGTCTTGACTTTAGGCCCCAATAAACCTGTAGCCCGAGTAATTTAAAACTAATAAAAACGTGTCTGTTTTACAAGACATGTGCAATTCCTCGATCCACTTTCAACAGTTCCTCGTGTAGATATAGTAGACACAACATGTGCTCATTAGCATAAAGCTTACCAATAAGGTAAACTAGGGCGTGAAATGGCTAAAAAGCAAGTATCTATTGGCGGAGACAGCCCTATCTGTTATCAGGTCGACCTGGTTATGCAGATATATCTCACCAGAGGACTTTATGGACCACTTATCACTTATCAGAGCAGAGAAATATACTTTCTGTATATGTTTAATCATTCAATATGTTTATACTTTAAATAACAAAACTTTTAAACTTAAGTGAAGTTCTCAACTTTCTATTTATTTTATTTTTTAAATACTGCTGTGGATTGGTGCGTAGCTGTTAATGAATTATAGTGGAACGTGTGGCCATGGTAACTAAAATATATACTTCCGGTGCAATGTTCAACGGAAGGTATATATTAGTCAAATTATGTCAAACTTTGCAAGGGGATTCTGGTCTGGCATTGATAGAATTCGTTATATAACATCATCAAATCAAAGAAATTCAAATGTTCTTGGAATAGATGTTTATGGATAGTAACTATTTGAGTAACCACGGTAAACAGAAGCTGTGGGGGAAACATGGAGGCCTCTTTGCCCATGCATTTTTATTTTTTCAACCGGTGACTTATTTATTTCTCATTAATCCTTTCCCTCGCTTATTTTTTCTTTTTTCAAGTTAAATAACTATATCATAGTATAAATTGGTAAACAAAATTATACAAAAGTAGATACAAATAGGTCATGAGATAACAGTCAGAGTGGAACTATACTGACCGACTAACTACAGCTTCTATATAAAGCTAATCATTCATGACCATTTCACGTGAACACGGAGATAATCAACAACAACATCTAGGCTGTTCAATAAGGACATCATTATAAGGGTGCCTGACTATTCTCCTCTTATCAAGAATATAGCTGCACCAGAAAAACTGGTCATTGCACACGCTTTTTCTTTTTAAAATCCTTGACCGAGAATAAACACGTTTTGAACAATGACTATAGACCTACAATAATCAATAACTAATTATATTATTTTCATTGTTTGTATTAAGTACTTTGGCAACGTTCGCCGGTTCAGACAAATTTGAGATCGGTTCACAATGGTTCGCTAACTGAGTTTCTATGGCTCACAGATCTTGGAGGTGGTGTTGTCAGGAAGTCCCTGTTATTAGGTCAACGGGAATTTAATGAGCGTTGGACATTTAGCAAAACTTATTACTAGTATTGCCTTTCAACTTATTTAACGTGTAAAATTTCCATTTTGATTTAATCGGATTTAAATTGTCCGATTTCATGTGGGAGAGCAAAAATTAAGAAACACTGTAATGCGAGAAACCGAGCAGTAAATTATAAATTACACAAGCAGTTCGTTATCATAGGGTTGGGTTGAGTTTGTACCAGATAACACGGGGATTTCCAAAGCACTTTTACATTCATAAATTGGTGTGTAGGTCAGTCACGTGTTAAGTATAGACCGTAAAAGCAAAGATAGCTCACTGAAAAGTAAAGGCTTTTTTTGCATACTCTTTAACATGTTTTCCTGTGTCCACAATAACTCATTACGTTTCGCTGTGGCGGAATGGTAGATTAAATAGTTAACCTGTGGTATATATATATTTAACCAAAGCAACAACTCGACAATTTTTATTAACTTAACTATTTGCAATAGAATGGAATGCCATTTGGGAACGAAACAAATTCGTTCAATGCGGGCTTACAGTCCGCTGATAGCAGGAAGTCTCAATCTTCCCTACATAGTTCTCACGTGGCCACGATGCTCTGAGTGAATAGTAATGCTTAACGTCTCTCTAGAGGTCGGTGCATGGTCTCTGGACACGGGTCTCTTTTGTCCCAAAAATATGTTAACGAAAGGCAGCAAAAGTTGTTTTTCTTCTGTCTTTATCATTAAGCTATCTTCATTTTGTCTTTCTTTCATTATAATTTGTTTCGTAAACGTAGTGTCGAATACCATTCTTGCTTTTTACCAGCTGACTGCTATACATGACATGTTTTAAGCACTCACAGGTTTAAAGAAACACATGCATCGGAAAGTTAAACATGCTATAAGTGTTTTCTATTACTGGATCGAGTGCCACATGTTTTTTTTTATTATTATTTTTTTACATTCTTTCCTCCGACTTTTCTATCAATTTCATCCTTTAATTAAAACACCCTTATGTTCGTCTTTGGACAAAAGCAAGTTGCTTAAAGTCACATAAGCACTCAAAATTTGGATTTTTCAACTTATTCCGTTTGCCTTGATTTTTACAAGATTTAATGTTTGTTCAAAAATTAAAACAGTCACGTTAA
>JAVFBZ010133436.1:0-23494 GCA_032466195.1 Katharina tunicata
ATTAAGCAACTTATCCATAATCACAATGTTAATGGAGATGACATAGCATAACTAGATTTGTAGAGTTATTGACAAGGCAAGGACTCTTTTTGCTTCTGGTAAAACATGATATCAAGATAACTTCTAAGCGCCCACCTGGAATTGAAACATGTTAATGTTGCAAGCTCAATTTTTACAATTCCAAACGGAAACACAAATAATTTCGATGATTTGGTAAAAACACAACCTTTGTGTACCAAAGTTGACGAAAACGACAATGCTTGATTCAATGACATCATTTTTACTTTGGAAATTGTTTGTCTCTACTGATAATGTTCGAATTAATGTTGTACATTTATACAATATTTTGCCAATGCTATGGCTAGGCAGGTAGCTTAAAATTTGTTCGCCAATAATGATATCACCATACTGCTACTTGGAGAAAATGTCAGTTACAGCAAAAATAAATGATAGTCAAACTAAATGTCGTGGAGTCAAGTTTATAATGTTGATACAAAAATAAAAAGTCATATGAAACAAAAACTGGCGGCATTGACATTTGTGTGGGTACATGATGAAACAGAAATATCGAGTTCTGAAAAACATGCCGAGGAAAAAAATGATTGTATTCCATGTTGCAAAAGAAAAAAATGTTAGAGGCTAATGATTCTGGATGTGAACTGATAAACGGATCACTGATCGTTCCTATTTTTATGACATCGCAGACCTGTCAGTTTGGTCAATAAACGGTCGCTAACATCAAGAATGTCCGTAATTTCTATTAGAGATTTATTTCTTCTTTATTTTGACAATTGTTCGACAATTATTTCCAGAGCGATTTTAAGATGGAGATGACATAGTTTTACCCTCATTTAAATTTATAGGAAATAACGTGAATTTATTTTTAATTTCCTTGCGTTTTATGTTTTATTGAGAATTGAGATCTTTAAAAAATTTAATCGAACGGCCAGTGTCTTTCAGTCAACATAAAATATATTGCGTTTGCAAGAGTTACAAAACGTACGTTCTATGATCGCCGACGCAAATATTTTCAAGGCAGTAACCGAGACAATTCCTAAGAAGACTATATAGTTGGAATGTTGATTGTAAATAAATTTGATACATCGTAATCATTACATTTCTTTTACCCACCAGTTGTGTCTTAATCGGTTCTCTGGAAAGACTTGACGTTTTCGTGATGTTATGGCTTCAGGTGACATACTTGTTAAAACTGTTACGCAACATTTAAATTGATCAAATAACGCTGAAGCCACCAGGATCAAGAAAACGACATTTTAAAGCTTCTCTGAAAATGGTAATTACAAAGAAACAAATAACGACCAATCGAGGATCGTTAAACATAGCACAAAAAGCGAATGTATTGTTGGCTGAAAATACGCGTTGGATTAGAAAATCATACGAGAAGCAATTAGATGCAATTTGAAATCAAGGGAATTATTTATTTATTTATTTGATTAGTGTTTAATGTATAGTACTCAAGAGTATTTCAATTATATGACGGCTGTGTGCTAATGGTGTATGGCAGAAAACATGTAAGAAACTTCATAAAATCTACCCCGTCATCTCCGCCGCCCCCGGAAAACTTGGAAAAAACGGAACTCTAGCCTATTCCGGGTACAGTGATATTATCAATGAAAAGTTTCGCATAAACTAAAGGCATCAATACAATCTGAGTCTGAAATTGTATACTCTAAAACTGCAGTGGTATTTACATCGAAATTATTCCGCGGTTGGCTGGGGGGAGCCTCCTGCCACCTGTGCCCTGGTGCTCTCTGAGCTAAGGGGCATAGGATGCCAATCTGTTGTGGTGTCCTGTTTTGTTAATGTAATGTAAATGTTTTGTCATGTTACCAGAATCGTTTAAAGTGGTTTCTTTCACCAATTGGGCTTGTACGCCGTCATATAAGTGAAATAAACTTGAGTACGGCGTAAAACCCCAATCAAACAAACAAACAATCGAAATTATTCCTGTGTTACAATTTAGATGTATGTGCATCTGTTTTATACACAGAAAGACGATGTTATAATAAAGTGTCAATAGATCAGCAACTTACTTCCAGCCAAGAAAGTAACTGATTGTAATATTTTTGTTTTGTATATCTATACATGTTTTCCTACATATTACATATATGTCCTGCATCGATACATAGCAGCCGTCGTGATGATTTCGAACGATATAAGCTTACCTCAGTATGCCCACCAGCCCTGACAGATGTGGTTATCTAGTCGCCAATTTCATGGATTTGCTGGAAGCAAAACAGACATCGACAGATTTTTCCAAAGTCAAGGCCATCGGCAGTTTGTCTTTCAAACCATACAAAATCAACCGACAGGATATTTTGTGCATGTTAAGATCAGCAAAGCCTAGCGACAACTTTGTCCGCCTGACCATCGATTATTTAAGCCGGACTTTCCGTCATATTTTTTACGGCAAAGTTACTATCTATATCAGATTTAGCAGAGATATACCAGCTTTGTCTGAACCGGCCATGTCATTCTTACACACAAACAAAAAGTACATACGCTTCATTTTAAAAGAAAAAACTGGCGTGATTATACAGACGCGTTATATTTAATAGTCACAGAGAATACCTGTTCAAAAGTTTGTTTGTTGACGTACATACCGTACGGTACCATGTGTTAATTTTGAGAAAGAAAAAAAACAAAAAAACAAAAAAAAAACAACAGAATAGATAGATTACAACATCCCAGGGGATCATCCTCCAAGTCTTGCTGCATAAATAGAGTGTAGTAAATAACATATCTCTCCGCCTGTTTATCTAGTTTTTAACATTATGGGGGTTTAACACAGTACAGCCAAGGAGTCACTCATAGTCGCTAATACATTGAATCAGTTACTGAACTTTGTGAAACAAAATACTATTACATACGTATACCTTTTTCAGAATAGAATTTTTAAATACAAATTTAAACACACATGTTCTATACGTAAGTATGTACACGTGTATCCTCAACGCTCTTCTCCTCTTACAACTAAACACTGACAGTGAACAAAAGCATTCCTGATTCGTTTACATATCAATGTTTAAAATCTTAATTTTCAGCTAATGGTATAATGCATTAAAAACTGTTCACTAAAGTCACGTACTAAAGCAATACTGTTCACTGCTTCGCGGTATCGGTGTGAAACCACCTGTTGATTTGTGGGGCGCCTTTAGGTACCATAACATAACGTATCCCCATATGCTACGGCCCTGTGCAGGTTATGACGCAAAGCCACGAGGGCGTGACTCCTTAACGTAGGGTGGTGTGTAACCGGTTGAATGTCTACCCATATAACCTAATGTCTGTAAGGAACTTCTCTTTGGTCTAGTGGTTATGTTCTTGGACTGCTGATCAAATGGTAGTTGGTTCAAACCCTTAAGCCGCCACGGTCACGCTTCACTGACTTATTCAGACTATCACGAGGTTGTGATATCAGCTACAATAGTTCATGGAAGCGGACGTATCATGAGGCTTTGATACAAGAGATCAAGGACTCATGTATTTCCTGCGGCTGATATACCAGGAACCATGGACTATCCGACGTATCTCAAGGCTGTGATGCTTGCTACAATATACACTGACGTATCCTGACACTGTGATACAAGAGGACAAAATCTCGTAAGATGTATCCTAAGGCTGATTTGCCAGTCCTCATGGGTTCTCAGACAGATCCTGGGGCCGTGATACCAGGGACAATAGAATCAAAAGTATCCAGAAAACGTGATATCAAATAACATAGACCCAGACGTATCACGAAGCTGTGATACCAGCGACTATGAATATATCACTCGGTTGTGATACAAACAACCCTATAGTCAGACGTAGCGTGAGGCTGCTATACCAAGACCATAGACTCAGACGTATCCTGAGGCTGTGATACCAGGGACCATGGACTCAAACATATCACGCAGCTGTGATACAAAGAACCCAATAGTCAGACGTAGCGTGAGGCTGTTATACCAAGACCATAGACTCAGGCGTATCCTGAGACTGTGATACCGGTGACCATGGACTCAAACATATCACGCGGCTGTGAAAATGGACTGAAAAATACCATGCGGTATGATGCCACCAGGAACCATTCACTCAGGTCTATCGAGTATCAATTAGATGAATCAGTTGCATTTAAGAAAGTTAAGACAAAATAATTTGAGTTAAGATAAAATTCAACGTGTGGTGAAGACAGAAATCGACTTTTCGGATTTTGATATGGGTTTCCGATCTGTTTTGCTACGTTCAAGCTGTGTTGTACTTCCGCCTATTAAGGTAGCAGTGCGCACACCCATCTACCTGCCCCCCCCCCCCCCCCCGGCAACGTTAACTCATCATATAAGAGAGTTTGTGGAGTTTTCATGCTACGTTGATTGTCCTCCCATCCGTAACTGTGATTCATCAAAAAATATTTGATCGTCAGTGTACTAAGAATGTTTCTTCAAACTTGTGGGTTTGAGCAGAGGAGACTCAAATCCTTGTAAATTCAAAATATTTCTCAAAACGAAAAAAACAAACAAACAAAAAAACACACACACAAATCAACCGACCAACAAAACACAAAGGACACATACACAAAAACGAAACTCAGTCGTTATATATTGTCGACAACGAGAAAGGTTGATCAACAACTCCTGACGGAATCTCCTGTATAATGGAAATGAAAACCTCAAATAAACCAGAAAAAAAAACAAACAAACAAAAAAACACACACACAAATCAACAAAACACAAAGGACACATTAACGAAACTCAGTCGTTATATATTGTCGACAACGAGAAAGGTTGGGCAATAACTCCTGACGGAATCTCCTGTATAATGGAAATGAAAAAACCCAAACAAACCAGAAAAAACAAACAAACAAAAACACACAGTCTGTACATAATTATTTTTGTGTTGATATGTTTTATTCTAGTGCTCTAACTGGTTGATTTTCCTTAGGGGATCCTGTAAAAGCTTGCTTATTGATTCAACAAGTAGTCGTTTATGGAATTAACCTTCTATATGGATAGCTGGCTCGCCTTGATGGCTCTCGCGGGACAATGCCTCTTTCTACATTATTTTCCCTTCAGCACATTGCGGAATAAAAACGCCTTTCGGTGACGGTGTTACACGGCGAAAGTTAGTTTTCAATACCTTCTGCAGCAGGTTCTGTGCATATACCGATGGTCAACAAAGTACATATAGTTGAAATAAGGACTCTGATAAAATCGTATAAATTTTTATTATTTTATTTAGTCATTGTAATGACCGTCAAACCATTTGTCGAAAAATATTTTGAAATTCTGGAAATCAGGGAAATTTGGGAATAAAAAGTCATATATCGTCACTGCACATATGTTGGTCATATATATTTTGTTTATAAATGTAGAGAAAGAAAAATTTGCTTGCCTCCATCGAGATTAGGAACTCTGGCTAGGTGAGCCAGTGCTGTAACCGACTAAAATACAGAGGCTCACAGTAGAACAAACGAATTTTGTATCCAGATAAACGCTGCAAATCTTTCTCTGTGGTAAGCCCTGACACACGGACACTTAAATAGCGTCTTTTTTTTATCTAGATATAAAGCCAAATGTCTTTGTTGTTTTGGATAACTCTGATAATCTGGTACTGGCATATATATATTCTTTGATTAGCATTTCTGTAACAGAAACTAAAAATAAGGAAAATAAATCTGTTTTAATAAATCACAGTTTGGGAAAAATGTCAAATCAGCCAATGCACGAGTCGTTATCGATGGACGCTATATTGTGTGTCCTAATTTCCGGTAACTCAAACCGAGTTGTTGACCGCAAATTAAGCGTCCAGATCGTCGAGATTTTGTTACACGGGAAAAGTTTGTATATAAATCGAGTACAGTTCGGATTTTTTTTTGGAAGTAACAAAATGATTAAGAGGGCTTCAACATCGAAAATACCCTTATTCAAAATAAGTATAGGGTTTATGTTGGCGATACACAGTACTCTTTATTCTACATTGATCTAACTAAGCTGCTTACAGAGAATCGATATTTTAACGACATGATGGTTTCCCAGTTGAGGACACTTAGGTCTCGGAAGTTGTCTGCTGATACCAAACAATGGACGTCGGAAAACTGGAGAAAGACGCAACTGCCTGTAATGAGTGGGATCTCAAAAGTGATCACTAAGCTGGCATGTTTGTCCTCGTCTGTGGCATATTACGGAAGCAGAGGAAACTAACAGGGTTACATTTCGGTACAAGTTTTAAAATTGTGTTAATGTCAGACCAGATCGACTAAGTTCAACACATCGAGACTGGACAGACCTGTACGATTACTTGCCCAGTCGTGGCAAATCTGGAGAAGTGGACAGAGATCATGTCACGCTGGTGTCTTTCGATGGTGTGTTACTTCTCGTCCAGTCGCGTAGCGTTGAACCTAGTCCCATTGGTGTGACATGAGCTTTACAAGTGTCACGAACGTTGAACTATAAACAAATCTCCATGACAGATAAAACTGTGATATAATGTTTCTTTAAGACTTTTGATATCCAGGGGCTTCCTGAGTCCTGATGCTCAATAAACGTTCCGAAACGCTCTACACTCAGTGCGCTTAAGTGCTGCGCTTGCAGGAATAACGAGTTTGTTTTATTTTGCTTTCGCTGCTTTTTAATGGATAAATACAACAGTTCCTCTCCAACATTTAATTAGCGGAAGGAATAGGAATCAGATTTGTATTTTTTTTTAGCATAATTTGCCTTTAAGTCGCAAAGCCTTGATCGCTCCTTTTTTCAGATTAACATGTTCAAGGAATATTGGAACAGGATCTTCAGCTCAATGAACAACTGAGCAGATGAAGCTTATTTTGAGTGATTGATTGTTTATTTACTAAATACAATTTGCAGTTTACTATAATGTAGATATCAAACTAGTTGGCGGGATTAAAGTTCGAACTTGTTCCATCCCTATTAACTTCATTCGATAACGCAGTTGTATAAATATAATACAAACAATCAATTAATACGGTTAAAACCTGTTATAAAATGTAAAAAATTAGAATTTATGTAACACCAACATGGTTGAAGGAAATCCAAGGTTTTCAAGAAGGTGTGATTTTAACTTCGATTAAAATAAAGATGTGGAAATATTTCCCGATCAGTATGAGGCAGTTTGTCACATTGCCTTTGGCAGGTGGTTTTCACTTAATGATGTGAACGATTACTGCGATAAAATGTTCTGAGAGATGTTATCATAGATATTTATCTGTTTGATGGGGTAATTTTGGAAACTAAACAGGATTTGATTAGAATCTAGGTTTATGGGCGAATAACACAGTTTGAAAAAACCTTTGTTTGAGATAATGGTAGAATGTTGAGATGTTTAAACAGATGTTGGGTTTGGTCATGACGATCATACAGCGTGATGATTCGATCAGGACGAGTGGTTTGAGATGAGTTTGATAAGTATAACACCAATGCCAAATTGTCGATATGGTCTATTCCGAACTACACACCAGTGCGGAATAGCCTCTGAGCAAAATATTTGTAATGCTGTGTTGCTCAGATGGTGTTTCCCGAACACAAACCGCACTGAGAGAAAGAAAGATACGGCTTATGGCGAAACAGTCAGAATTGATTGCCAAGAAATTCTGGAACATATTGAATGGAGATTGAATTTGACAAGGGTCGCCTGTAAAGTTAATGGGTTTACCAAGGTAAAGTTTGTACAATACTTGCTCTTAATATATGCTTAATAGCGGCTCAATTTCTCTATATGTTATCGTTTAATCTTATTTTTGCTTTAGATGAGCCGCATACGCGATGATTTCTCCTGATCTAGACACGCTAACCTGTCTTCAAATTAAAAGCTGCCCACAAAAAACCGTCGATTGAGTCTCGAAGGATGTGAATAGCCTGGAGAACATGCTAAGCATGCAAATTGTCATCATTCATTTAAATTCTAATACATTACTTTCAACCAAATGGAAAAATGTAACCCAATTAGGACCATTTGCGTTTTGCTACCGACCTGCTCCAAATTGATAAGTCATTTTGAAATATTTCCATTTTTACATGTTTTTAAATAAATTTATTAAGTGTTCAACATACTCGTAGTTCAGACCTCAATACAAAACAAAGAGTATGAAAAAATATGTCTGATTACTTTTAAGATCTGCGAATAAAAAACGGTTGAAGCAAAGAATATGGATTTTCTTACGTATTAAAAAATATGTCGTTTTATAGTTGATATAGCTATTACCTTCCTCTTATCGAAAACTATAAGGAACGTTAAACCTTCTCTACAATCGGCAATCGTTCGTCAACATCTGATTACTTTTAAGATCTTCGAATACAAACGGCTGAAGCAAAGAAAATGGATTTTCTTATCAATACGAAGAACGAAAGTACTACTGTTATAGATTAACATCGCCTCTAGTCTTGTATAATTGTCACCACGTTTCAGCGGTAATAGATATAGAAGAGAAAGGGAACCATCTTACCATCTTCAATGCATAGCATATAAACGATGGGTCCATTGTTTGTTTTTTGGAGGGCAAACGTTTACCTTTAGATCCAACAGGCCGTGAAATAAAAGTCGTCTCTAGTGAACTTCAATCCCAAGAGAAAGACAACAAATGATATGAAATGAGTTATTTAACCTTAAATAGAACGTAAAAGCCCAATCCAGCAAACACTCATATTTCTACATTGCGGCGGAGAGAAAGAACTCACAGTGATGTTTCTCCCAGCAGACCTTTGTACAGGCCTAATGCTTTTTAGCTCTGAGAGAACCAGGACACAGGTGGTTCCCATCAAACCATCGGCGAAATACAAAACATTGACAAAATTCGAAACGACTAATCGAACCAGAATTGATAATTAGTTACGAAGAGTACCGATTGAAATAATGTAAGAAATTGTACCAGCTATCAAAAATAACTGAATGATTGCCAGAAGTACAATGGTAAGCACGAAAATAATTTGACATGCCATATAGGTGTTTCCGCGAAACCTTCGAACTCTAGCTTATTACTTTTTGTGTACAAACTGCTGTAAACATACCAAAAGCTATCAAGAATACCAAATATCAATTGATAATTCATATTCGGACAGCTTCAGTCGAATTATATCGAAAGACATTTTGTAATATAATCAATTTACCGCCATATTCTGATCAAAAATGGATTATGGTAACCTTTAGGGATTTCCGGAACTGCCGTTGATTAAGCAACTGTTTCAGTTTGTGGAATAAATAAAATGATTTCTATTGGGACGGTCAATTTTTATCATTTAAAGTCCATTCGGTTATTACTTTGAGTACCGAAGGGAAATACTATTATAAGGTAAATTAAAAGTTTCATCTAGCGAATAAGAGCTTTTCAGTTGATGCCAAATAATAAATCTTCCCGATTGCATCGAAAGTTATGACCCGACAGTCAAAGATGATTATATTTATTGTATGTATGGATGAGTTCACGGTAAAATTCGTTTGCCTGAACGAAACGAACATTTCCCTAATAGCTGATATCCAACAATTTTAAATGTAGAATATTTGAATAGAAAGAGACAAAAATATTTAGGATCATGTAAAACCATCGCATTGTTATGACATCACTCGTTGTGCAAATTCAGATTTGGATAGCCTGGACATCGGACACCTATGGGATTTTTTTTGATCGGTGTTTAACGACGTACGTAAGATTATTCCGGCGTACCAATCGAATCGGTAAAGGAAACTAGCCTCAACACTGCCAAAGGACAATAACACCGCTGGACAAGGAAAGGGGCCAATAAAAGACGCCCCAAATATGCTTCCTGATGCCCCATAACTGAGAGGTCACAGGGAGATCCCATCGACCACCCGCATTTCACCCACGTTAAATTGATATCTAAGATAAATTCATTTCGGCAGTTGTGCCTTTTAGCAGAACGAAGTTCATGAAATCTCAGACACTTCCGTTCTCCATAAACTTCCTTCAAACATAATTAGCGCGAAACACATATGTTAACACGACTGCTCAACCTCTGAATACATCTTTTATTCTGTTTATAATACTGTAACTTGTATCACATGTAGGCCTATATAGCAAGAGTTCAGATGGTGACAAGTTATTCACCATGGCTTATCGATAGTCACATGGGTCATAAAGGCCGGTAATCGAATCAAAACCATACCGAGGGGACCAAACGTGCGAGGAAGGTTATAAATATAATACTAACCCAAAACACCTTTCATCCTGTTTATTCATAGTGCAATCTGATAAACATGTATACCGACTGCAGATGGCGACAAGCTATCCATACGGACTTATTATTACGTGTGATAAATGTTCAGATATGGACCACAGGGGTATTAGAGCACGATATGTGAATTTAAATCAACAGTACATCGTGGTCACTGACTCAGTCATCCAGTAGTTATCAGAATCCGTCTAATGTCAATCAATACACCATTTGTATAGCACTCACAAATCCAATCTATAGTCAACAGTTACGTGTATTTCCAAGCAAAGTAAGACATATTGGCTGTATGGCTATGATAGTTATGACATTGACAGCGCTGCAATAGCATACCAATCAGTTAGTTAGGCATTCGAGAGAATTTATCGTCACTGTACTAAGAATGTTTCTGCAAACTGGTGGGTTTGAGCAGAGAGGACTCAAATCTTTATAAATTCAAAAAATTCCTCAAAAAGAAAAAAAACAAAATAAAACACACACAAAACAACCGAACGAAATTCAGTCGTTATATACTGTCGACAACGAGGAAGGTTAGTCAATAACACCTGACGGAATCTCCTGTATAATGAAAATGAAAACCCCAAAACAAACCAGCCAAAAAACAATCCAAACAAAAACATAAACACACAGGCTGTACACGATTATTTTTGTTTTGATCTGTTTTATTCTAGTGCTCTAACTGGTTGCTTTTCCTTAGAGGATCTTGCAAAAACTTGCGTATTGAATCAACAATTGGTCGTTTATGAAATGTACCTTCTATCTGTGTAGCTGGCTCGCCTTGAGTGCTCTCTCAGGGGAATGCCTCTTTCCACTTCACCAAATTGCGGAATTAAAACGCCTTTCTGTAATAGTGTTACACGGCGAATTTTCCAAGCACCTTCTGCAGCAGGTTCTGTGTATATACCGATGGTCAACACAGTATGTATCGTTGAAATAAAGAGTACCGATGACTGTACAAGAGTACAAAGTTGTATTAATGTTAATTATTTCTTCACTCTTGTCAGACACTGAAAGTGACTATCAAACCATTTGTCGCAACACATTTTGAAATTCTGGAAATCATGGAAATTTGGGAGTAAACACAGTCCTTTCGTATTAAGTTATTTATTCTCACTGCACATATGTTGGTCATATATATTTTGTTTATAAATGTAGAGGAAGAATATCTTGCTTGCCTCCACCGGGATTCAAACAAGGAACTCTAGCTAGGAGACCGACTGAGCTACAGAGGTTCCAGTAGAACGAAGGAAATTTTAATCCCGGTATAGGTTGCGAATCTTTCTCTACGGTAAGCACTGACACACGGACACTTAAATAGCGTCTTTTTTATCTAGATATAACGCACGAATGTGTTTGTTGTTTTTGGATAACTCTGATAATCTGATACTGTCATATATATATTCTTGATTAGCATTTCTGTAACAGGAACTAAAATAATGAAAATAAATCTGCTCTAATTAATCAAAGTTTGGGGAAAATGTCAAATCAGCCAATGCACGAGTTGTTATCGATGGACGCTATATTGTGTGTCCTAATCTCTGGTAACTCAAACCGAGTTGTTGACCGGAAATTAAGCGCAAGTTCATTGCCCAAACCGTCGAAATTTTGTTACACGGGACAAGTTTGTATATAAATCGAGTACAGTTCGGACTTTGTTTTGGAAGTAGCAAAATGATTAAGAGAGCTTCAACATAGAAAGCACCTTCTTTCAAAAGGAGTATAGGGTTTATGTTGGCGATACGCAGTGCTCCGTAATCTAGATTGATCTAACTAAGCTGCTCACGGAAAATCGATATTTTAACGACAAGACGGTTTCCTAGTTAAGGACACTAAGGTCTCGGAAGCTGTCTGCTGATACCGAGCACGGGACGTATGAAAACTGTAGAAAGACGCAATTGTCTGTAATGAGTGGAATATCAAACGTGGTAACTAAGCTGGCACGTTTGTCCTCGTCTGTGGCAGAATACGGAAGCAGAGGAAACTAGCAGTTACGTACAGACATCTCATTTCGGTACAAGTTTTGAAATTGCTCGCCATGACGAATCTGGAGAAGGGGACAGAGATCATGTCACGCTAAATTCTTTAGGTTATTTCATATCATTACTTTGAAGTTGAGGCTGCGTTCAACTACATTTGAACACGTCTTACTAAGTCATATTGCATCAGATGGGATTCGATGGTGTGTTACTTCTCGTCCAGTCGAGTAGCGTCGAACTTTGTCCGCTTAGTGTGACATTAGATTCATGAGTGTCACGTACATGGAAACATTAACAAATCACCATGACAGAGGAAACTGTGATTTAGTGTTTCTTTAGGAGTTTTGATATCCAGGGCCTTCCTGTGTCCTGGTGCTCAATTAAAACTGATTGCCCTAAATGTTGCACTGGCTGGATTACAAGACATTAAAATCGGAATATGTAACAACTTTGGTTGGTTTTTCTTTCGCTGCCTTTTAATGGATAAAACAAAAGTTCCTCTCTAACATTTAATTAGCGGAAGAAATAGGAATCGGATTTGTATTGTTTTAGCATAATTTGTCTTTAAGTCGCCAAGCCGTGGTCGCTAACCTTAACCTGTACAAGGGACATTGGAACGGGGGCCCCATGAACAACTGAGTAGGTGAAGCTTGTGTTGAGTGATTGATGGCTTATTTACCAAAAAAATACAATGTGCAGTTTACTACAATGTAGATATCAAACCTGTTGGCCGGATTAAATCTCGAACGTTGGTCTATACTTATTAACTTCATTTCAGAACGCAGCAAATTCATGCTTGTGGTATAAATACAATATAAACCATCTATTAATACGGTTGAAACATGTTATAAAATGTGCAAAAATAAAAGTGATTAAATTCACATACGCACCCAAAAATTCTATATTTTGGATTTTCACAGAAACACATGATATATATATATATTGATAAAAAAAGTAAAAGTTAGAGGCATTCTGTTAATTCAATGCCCATATTTGAAGGTAAAGGTAGTTTAAAAGCAACAAAAAATCTAAAAATTCTGCAAGAAATTTTAATTGGAAATGTGTCAATCTGCAGTCACATCTCAGACACACTTTGATGTACCGACGTGTTAGCTACACCCCTTACAAGGTTCAAAATGTTGGCTGTTTACAAACAAGGTCATTCACCGTGGCTGGGTCAAAGTCTTTGTGAGCAAATATGGCCAGCCCACCTTCCGTTAAATTCAAATAACTGCTATATTTCTCATGGTCCGTACAAGCTTTGTACCCAAAGAATGATTTTTTTTTAACCTGACTGTTTTAGTTTTTGAACAAACATCAAATCTTGTAAAAATCAAGGCAAATAGAAGTAGTTTAAAAATCCAAATGTTTAGTGCATATGTGACTTTAACAGAAAACCAAGGTTTGCAGGAAGATATGATTTTTAACTTGGATTTAAATAAAAATGTGTAAATAATTTCACTAACAGTAAGAGATAGTTTGTCCCATTGCCTTGCGCAGGTTGTTTTCACTGAATGATGAGAATGATTACTGCGATAAAATGGTCTATGAAAATTCAGACGATGCCCCCGAGTGATGTAATCATGGATATTTATCTGTTTGATGAGGTAATTTTGGAAACTAAAAGAGATTTGATTAGAATGGTGAAAAGGTTTATGGGCGAACAACATAATTTGAAAAGCCTTTGTTTGAGATAATGGTAGAATGTTGAGATGTTCAAACATAGGTTGGGTTTGGTCATGACGACCATACAGCGTGATGATTCGATAAGGAAGAGTGGTTTGAGATGAGTTTGGTAAGTATTGCATCAAATGCCAATTTGTCGACATGGTCTATTCCGAACTCCAAACCAGTTAATTTGACTTCTCGGCAAGCTGTACTACAAGTGTGGAATAAATAGCCTCTCAACAAAATATTTGTAATGCTGTGTTGCTTAAATGGTGTTCAATGAACACACCACACTGAGAGAAGGAAAGGTGCGGCTTACGGCGAAACTGTCAGAATTGATTGCCAAGAAATTCTGGAACATATTGAATGGAGATTGAATTTGACAAGGGGCGTCTGTAAAGTTCATGGGTTTGTACAATACTTGCTCTTAATATATGCTTAGTGGAGGCTCAATTTCTCTATATGTTATCGTTGAGTCTTATTTTTACTTTAGATGAGCCGCATAAGCGACGAGTTCTTCTGATTTAGACGTGTTAAATTGTCGATTAGGGGAAAAAGCTTATGTGAGTAAGAAAACACGGACAGTATATTTGTCACTTTTATAGTGGATAACATTGTTCTGAATTCAATGTCGAACCCGTCTTTCAGAAACTTGAGTGGTTTTGGCAAAGTGTCTTAATATTAAAAGTTGTCCCATAAAAACGTCGATTGAGTGTCGAAGCATATGAATGGACTGGTGAACTTATTAAACGCTAAGCATACAAAATGACATCATTCATTAAAATTCTAACAAATTACTTTCAACCAACTAGAAAAAATGTATCGGTTTCAGTATGTCACAATTTTCCTCTGATTGTATTAAATCGTTATAATTTTATGTAAAACAGTTAGAATGATTTCATTTTTGCTATAGACATGCACAAAGTTGATACGTCAGTATAAAACGATTGCCTGGAAAATAAAGATCTATTCCCACCTGCTCTACTGTTAATATTGTTTACGCCGCAATCAATTTTTCAAATATTACATATTTATATTATTTATAATAGCTTTCAACATGCTTGGTGTTCACAATTAAATTCAAAACTGAGAGTATTAAAAAAATATGTCTTATACATAAGTACAGCACGAGACCATCGAGCACTGGGTCTCTTCAGGTTCCCGCCGTTAAGACAGAGGCAGGGAAGATATCATTCCGGTATCTCGGTGAGATTTTTGGAATACACTACCAGCCGAACTCCGAAATACTGACAATTTCCAAGAATTCAAATTTAATCTAAAAGAAGTATAATTGAATCACATGCCTTGATTAATTTAAACATTATTTTAGACTTAACGTAATATTATACTCAAAATCTAAATTCAGTAAATATCAACTTTAAATATTATATATTATCTATCTTTGTATATGAATATATTTTGTATATATATACTTAGTAATTGTTCCCAGGTCAGCACTGATAATTTGAAAAAAGTCCTGGCACGTACAATAAACACTGATTTTTAACAGTCACGTCGATCTGTAATATTTTACAGGCCGTAAACAGATAGCACTGCCAAGATGTGGTGGTCTTTTTTGGTACTCCCTTAACCACCGTGTCTTCATTTGACCTAGCATAAATATATTACCTTAGACGGAACCACCTTGTTGTTTTACAAAAATAAAAAAGCACTTGCACATTTGTAAAAAAAAAACATAATTTATATAATTACGTTCATTGAAAACATAAGTCATTTCCTGTCTTCATAAGGCCAATGTTCTCCTGTTCCCATCAGGGTTTCCATCGGTGTTTCATGCAATTTTATGCTTTCGGTTATTGAATCTCTTCAGCCTTTATACGGTCGTTATTAATTTCACTGAAACTATGGTGTCCATCATTGATTTTATCGTCTTGCTGGACCCCTTGGTCGATTTTGAGGGAGGTATTCTTAAAGGCTATTACAAAGGCGAATATTAAACGTAACCAAATATACCAATATATTTATGAACAGCTTGGATTCCCGCGATTAATATATTGATTTATTGAAGATCCAATTATTATTTCTAAAATTTCAAGTCGAGGGAGAAAAAAAGAAGACACCACAATACATTTACAGGACGGAAAACAGGACACCAGTCATCAAATTCTTGATGCTCCTTAGTTCAGATAGAACCAGGGCACAGGAGGCTTCCGCCCAACCGTGTAGTTTTGCAAAAGAGGCAGAACGACGGAAGTAACAAAACTAATCACGTGTAGGACCTTTTCTTGCCTTGTCGGCTTCGGTCACGGATACAAAAAACGCTAAGGATTTATTTCTGCTGCAAAGTCTTTATTGGTTGAATTGAAGCAGTTCATTTTCGTACTTACTTCACTTGCGGTTCAAGCAAACAAGAACTCATTTGCTGTAACGGCGTAACGGATCGCATTTCCGTGGGTGTGTTGTTTTCAACAATTGATGAAAAATGTTGTGAATGAAAACAACCAAGTATATACCCAGAATTCACTATTGATAACTTTATATCACAGCGATTATATCATCTTTTTTATCCGAAGTACTCGTAGTTTAATTGAATATTCTCAAATTTACGTTGATCCAATTTATACATTTACTGTATGTTCATAGTAATTACACTGCTTTATATCCTCACAGAAATTGATAACCATTTCTTAAATGAAATACAAAATTAAAGTTAAAATAAACGTTTCTATTGTCTGACTGTGGGGTTTAAATTCCATCTTGCTTCAAAGTACTTAATGTAAGCCCCCATTCCGAATGAAATAAGTAGCTTAGGCATTCTAAAGAATTTCTAGAAATCGAAAACCTTTAAGAACGGCTTTAATAAATAACGTCCTTGTTCCAAATAGTGTAGGGATAATCTAAGCAATGTGTAGCACGGTCTCTATTGATATACCTATTCTGATAAAAGAAAATCGATATGGAAAATACTACATCGTTTCCAATGTCAGGGATACTCAGCGATACTCACAGTTCTGAAGCTCTATCAAAGGAACGAAGAAACGAGCAAAAATGACCCTTACATGAGAAGGGATTTTAGGCATGCGAACTGAGGATGGTAAGCCGAAAAATATGGTTTGGATAACTTTCAGTATTCTGTTAGAGCCAATTGTTCTCTTAAATTGTATGGTTGTATATTCGTGCCCTATTGTTTGTGTCAGTTAATTTAACTATTATTCAATAAATGTTCTTCATTAAACTTATTTCACAATAGTTGTTTGTCAGTTTGTGTGGCCTCTGTAATGAGTATTTATTGAATAATTGTAATGAGCTAGTTTAATTATCTCCAATATGGCCGGAAAAGTCGACCATACCATTTTACCGGATACTGAAAGCTATCCACGCACCCATAACACCAGTTTTCAAAACTGCTGTGCGCAGTCTATCTACTCAGACTCACTTTGCTTTGTTTGTTTTCTTCTTCTTTAAAGGAGAAATAAAAAGTCCTAGTAAATTTATATAAACCACGCCCAACGTTAATAAATCTTCAATTACACTTTTTGTGGGATTCCTCGTCTTCTACTGAAACCAATTTAAATTGAGCAGCTGTAAGTAAAAATGTATGGTGGACTTTATATGTTACATTCTTATTGTGATCATATTACTGAAGTAAATATATATGGAAATGTTGTGCATCATATATATAACTTTATTCAGTAGATTTGTACATTTCTGATTTGCTGGGTTTGAAAATTGGAGTAAACCGGGTAATTTTTATGAGCAACAAATACTTAAATAAAACATAATAAGCCCGCCATACATTTTACTTATAGCTGTTCAATTTATGTAGCTTCAAATGGGAAACGAACAAAGGTCATAGCAGTTTTGTTAACAACTTGGTCTATAATTTGACCAGGACATTTTTAGTCGATTCCTTCGCCTGTAAAAGCTCTGGCGTATTCTGTTAATGATTTGTTCGTGGTATATTCCTTGATATCCAGGACATTTATAACCCAGGATCGACAGCAGGGCCGGATTTACCAATATGCACTGTAGGTCATTAAGGTAAGTTATAGTGGCTGACGTGATCGCTGTGTTTGTTTATGAACTTTTTGCTGTGGTAATGTAAAGTCTTAATAAGCGGATCAGCCTTGAATACTTCGTTAAACACCAATCGAATAAATAGCTTCCTTCATCTGCAGTGAATCGCGCTTTGAATAGGTTTGCAATAAAATATGTTCTGATATGTACTGGTCGCGTACAGCAAAATGTATGTACTGGCTATACATCCTTCAGTCGATCAACCCCTTAAAGAAATATTTATTTAGTGATTTTTTTAATTCGCTTGTGCTTTAATGCGGGTTTGAGCAAGATTTGGTTTGATTAAAAAAAAAAAACAGGGAGTCGCTGATCAGGAATAAAACGTTTGATAACGCCGTTCCCTATATATCTACTGAAAACAACAAGGAAATAGACTTTGAGGATATTAACGCTTTTCTGTGTTTTTACCTAAAAAATATTTTCAATGTGTTCGTAACGTACCTTTAAATAATTGTATCAGTTTCAGAAATGACGAAAGTACAAATTATTCCCTATTGGATTTTATATTTGTTTTATACACACGACATTGTAATATATTACCTGTGTAATACACACAGGATTTTAATACATGCATTTGTCTTTATTACTGTTATATACACACGAGTACGGTGTCGGGAGTATACCAATAAATCAACTTGCAAATACAACACAAATAGTACTCGATTTGTTATACTCTGTCCATTTATATTTTATCACAAGCCCTCGTAGATAGCTTGGTCATATTTTCCTACATCGGGTATAGCGCAACAGTCTAAAAGAGAGAGATTACACGCTCTATTTTAAATGAGATATTGCTATACTGTATGCCCGCCATGTTATTTCTTCCCATTCCGTTGAAAGCTGTGGAGCGGCAATTTGAACGATTAGAAGGAAGCAGAATAGACAATGATCGAGACCGCCTTCAGACATTTGCGATATCAGGGTCATGGTCATGATTTGTTATACACCATAACATAACAAATAACATTGCCAGGATGCTGTTTGTTCCCTGGACTCGTAGATCATCTATGGTAGACGTTTTGTGATGTCAACCTATCTACATGAACACCGGACATAGCGGAAGTGTATCAGCTCGAGCCGAACAATGCCGGCATGGCATACAAAACCCCGCATGTATTCGCCTTTTAAGGAATACATTAGCAACTTTATTCCTAATTAAGTAAATGTTCTTACAATCCCTATGTGCTTTTAACAAACGAAAAGCCGGGATTTTTGCGATTAATAACTTTTTCGTGTTTAGGAAGTCTTTGGTATTTCGAACCAAAACAAACTTAGCATATTCCAACCCGCGTGACTCCAGATATGCGATACACACATCAAACGCATCCACGGAAAACAGCTGAAACATATCGATGCTACTAACAATCTTTAGGTGAATATCGTTATATACAATGGACATGAGGTATAAATAATCTTAAAGCGTTTTCATTTGTATGACCAAACAGGCCTGAAAATATGTATAGGTTTATTCTTCGTTTACTGCTAAAGCTCAGGCATAAATGCGTTATTGTTTTCAGAGAGGCTTACATCGACATTATGCGTTTAAGATCATATGCTACAATCTGGTTACTCTAAAGGGCAAGATATACCAGAAAGCCAACGCCACGGGTGTTTGATGTTTATTAAAAATATGTAAGGTCAAAGATTGTTCTAATTGGCAGGCTTCAGTCTTATCATTAGCATCGCCTGCTGAATAGTGAGAGAAAATCAGTCATCCTATTTATTATTTTAGCATAGTAAGTAAGCGAGCAGATGGGCTGCTGACGGTTATTCTGGATCACAGTTATAGATGTGTTGACGTTCTGGATCCTTGCCAACATCTGAATGGTAACTCGCCAGAAGGTAACATTTTCTCCGTGGAGAGCTTTTATTGATTTGGAACTAATAGACTTAGACGACAGTTTTGTCTTGGAGAATGACCAATCCAACTATAAAAGATTGAATTTCAAAGCATTAGTATATTTCAAATCCTATTGCCTTCTGAGAAACACATTGGCTGTACTCAATCAGATTCGATCATTTCAGACAGTAACTGACGATATGAAATGTTGTTAACGTTTGTCTGCTTGGTTGAAGTTCTGACAGTTACTGGACGTTAATCAGTCACCTGCCAGTTCTACTACTAAGTTGTCTTTATTGCCTGATTTTTTTAATTACGCGCTCTGTGCTCTGTTTTAATTGCAGAACTGTTATTGTTAGATAATTGTTGACGAGATTGATGTTTCTACCCATAAAATATGATTTTCGTTTTGTTTAGTAACAGTATATTTGCTAAGGCAATTTCACGACAAACATAGTTTCGCACTATTGAAATGGAATAAAATCAATACAGGGAGTTGATTCTTTAGTAAACATGTTAGATGACTGTTCAGGCAGCTATCTCATTTGTCTAGTTATTTATGTAACCAATTTACAGATAATTGTAAGAGTGTTGAAACGTAGTATTAACTAATACAGTTGTCGACATCCATTAAAGTGTGTCCTCCATGCCGTTGGCAGCTAAACTTGACCGTATTACAGACTCGGGATACGTCTGACGATGATCCTTGGTATAACCGCCACAGGATACGTCTTAATCCATCGAGTTTGATATCACCGCTTCGGAATACGTCAGAGCCCATGACCCCTGGTATCAAATTCTCCGATTACGTCTATGGGCATTAATATCACAGCTGTAGAATACTTTTCTTTCAATTGATACTGGATAGACCTGAATGTAGGGATTCTGGTGGTATCATACCACATTGTATCTTCTAGTCCATTTTTCAAGATACACATTCTACGTGTCAATCACAGCACCAGGATATGTTTGTGACCACGGTTCCTGGTATCAGAGCTGTATTATAAGCTTGATCCATGGTATCATATATTTGAGTCCATGGTCACTGGTATCACAGCCTCACGCTACGTCTGACTATAGGGTTCTTTCTATGACAGCCGTGCGATATGTTCATGGTCCCCGGTATCACAGCTTCATGATACGTCTGGGTCTATGTTCTTTGATATCACGGTCTCGTGAAACTTTTGATTCTATTGAGCCTGGTATCACAGCCCTGGTATCTGTCTGAGAACCCATGACGACTGGTATCTCAGCCTTAGGATACGCCTGAGTCTTTGTTCCCTTTTATCACAGCCTCGGGATACGTATGTGCACATTGTCTACTGTAGCAAGCATCACAGCCTCGAGATACGTCCGAGAGTCCATGGTTCCCCATATATCAGCCGCAGGAAATGGATGAGTCCATGATCTCTTGTATCACAGCCTCATGATACGGCTGCTTCCATGAACTAGTGTAGCTGATATCACAACCTCGTGATAGTCTGAATACGTCAGTGAAGCGTGACCGTGGCCGCTTCAGGGTTTGAACCCACTACCATTTGATCAGCAGTCCAAGGACATAACCACTAGACCACAGAGAATTACCTTAACATTAGGTTATATGGGTAGACATTCAACCGGTTACACATCGCCCTGCGTTAAGGAGTCGGGCCCATATGACTTAGCGTCATATGGTGCTACGTTATGTTATGGTACGGTACCTAAAGGTGCCCCGAAAAATCAACAGACGGTTTCACACCGATACCTTGAAACAGTGAACTGTATTGCCTTAGTACGTGACTTTAGTGAACAGTTTTTAGTGCATTAGACCATTAGCTGAAAATTAAGATTTAAAACATTGATATGTAAACGAATCAGGAATGCTTTATTTCACTGCCAGTGTTTAGTTATAAGGGAAGAAGAACGTTGAGGATGCACGTGTACATATTAAGGTTAGAAAATGTCGTCCTTTGGATTTTACGTCCAAACTTGTGTTTGAATGGAGCCATGGTTAACCTTTTTGGTCCCATGGTTTACCTTGGTCACAATACTTTTTACTATGGTATACGTTGCCTGTGCCATGGTTTACTTTGATTACCTTACTTTGAACCGTGAATTTGTTTTGTTTTTTTGGTAAAGATAAAAATGAACCATTTGAGAAAAAAATGCCGATTTTGTTAAAAATGACAAAAAACAAAATTCAATTCAGAAAAAGGTATACGTATGTAATAGTATTTTGTTTCACAAAGTTCAGTAATTGATTCAATGTATTAGCGACTATGAGTGACTCCTTGACTGTACTGTGTTAAACGCCCATAATGTTGAAAACTAGATAAACAGACAGAGAGATATGTTATTACTGCACTATTTATGCAGCAAGACTTGGAGGATGATCCCCTGGGATGTTGTAATATATCTAATCCGTATCTTTTAGGTTTTTTTAGCCTTTCTCAAAATTAAGACATGATCCACACGCTACCTTTTGCAGCCTCTAAAAACATCAGGTGTTTGTGTTATTTGTCCTGTCCAGCGGACCATTTCATTCGGGGGTTGTGTACCTTTAAGAATAACTGTATTAGTTTTTATTCACACATACTTTTATCAACATATATGTAGGCCTATTCAAATGTATTTCATTGTTTCTTTCAGTTTTACAAAGTGTGTTCACTTTGACATATATATTCATATTCCAGTGATGTATAGTGTTTGATAATGCTATTTCAACACAAAGAAAGGAAATATTTTCGACGACAAGAAGGAACACCACACGCAGACCCACAACGTAAAACAAAACTAGTACAATGTTAGACACCAAGCTTATCAACACATTAATTATGGAGTACGCGGTAAGTATATTTACTCTTAAATGTAATACGATTCGGCGATATATAACAAGACTAAACGCCAACCATATTATTTATTTATCTATTTGATCGTATTCAAGATAATTTCACTGATATGGCGACTTTGTGTAATCAATGTGTGGTGGAAAACTACCCTGCGAACCAGAAACTTATAAATGTATGGTAGCAGTTTATATAATATAGACTAACACAGGTGTTATATCCGTAGACACCTACTTCATTGAATATTGAATTTTGTTTGATTTATTAGGTTTTCACAGTGTACGTAATGTTATTAATGTTATTATGTACTGACTGGTGATTTGTCTGTGGGCTAAAAACACACCTGTTTCCAGACGAGGACTGGCCTAGCCTGAAGACCCTCTCATGGGGAATGGATTCGCCCAGATAAGAAGGGATAGTCACGAGGAACTTTCCCGGGGGACAGAAGATATACAGACAGACAACCACAAAGACCTAAAGGGAACAGCTATCCACCAAGTGAGTACTGGTTGTTTCGGGTCGGGTTCGGACATCTGTGCATTGTAGCTAGGCACAGCATTGGAGCCCAGCGTGCTGTGGTACGAATTCTGAGTGAGTAATGCAGCACTATTTGTGTTGAGATAATTTTTTTGGGAGGAATTGGGCAATTATAGTTGGTTTATTTCTCTGAGTTGGCGCGCTTTTGTGCCTTCGGCCACTCGGAAGCGCCATTTTTAAATTTTGGAAAATTAGCTTAGTTTTTCTTTTTTCCTCATGAATTTGGAGATAATTTAACTTATTTTAATAGGCATTCGTGATAAATGAATTGGAGCCGTTGTAGAATAGGTCCGTCACATTTGAAACACATGACTAAAATAACCCAAATCTGTCAGTACCTAACCCTAAGTCCGATCCCCCAATATTAGAAAAAAGGCAATACGTAGGGAATTATATTTGTTTTAACTGTAAAAG
>JAVFBZ010133447.1:0-10241 GCA_032466195.1 Katharina tunicata
TCAATCAATCAATCAATCAATCAATCAATCAATCAATCAATCAATCAACCAGCCAATCAATCAACCAATCAACCAATCAATCAATCAATCAATCAATCAGTCAATCAATCAAAGCAATGTATTTAGCATCATAAGCACAAGTGGATGAGAATTAGATTTTTCTTCTTTTCCCTTTCTCGACATTTTACCGAACATCTACAGGATATATACTCCAACTATCTACCCCTTTTACTTATCCCTTTCTAGACATTTACCCGAACATGTACAGAACATTTGTTGGAGGACGCCTCTTTTCCCCCGAACATCGACAGGACATTTTCTTCTTTGCGCCTTCTAGACATTTTCCCGAACATCTACAGGACATTTGTTGCGGGACCCCACCCTTTTTCCTTTTCACTTCAAGACATTTGCCCGAACATATAGAGAAAATTTGTTGCGGGAATCCCAATTCCCCCCGTCAAGACATTTTCCCGAACAACATGCACATGACATTCGCAAGGTCACGTGGTTACGTTTTACCGTCGGCCTTTTTTCTAGAATTCTAGAATTCCCAGGGATGGCTGATTAATGCACTTTATGATGATTTCGGATTATGTGTGATGCTATATTTTACAGGTAGAGATGTCACTAGGGTACAGAAATGAATTGAGTTGCCCTGGGGTCGGGGGTCGATATGTGTATGAACATGTATCATAATCTTACATTTTGTTCGCCGGAAGCCTTTGTTACCGCGGTATATATGCACAATAAACACATAAGCAAACATGGGGTTATCGAGCGAATTTCTTATGGCTTTAGATGTACAATATTTATTTTATGAGTGAATTATGCGGTGAATGTAAAACAAATCGAAACTCTAGAATTTATCTGCATTGGCAGTTTTACCCATATACTTTGAAAAAGTTCCGGCCAAAATGTCGATGATCGTTTCAATCCGAGATGATGTGGGTAGTTCATTCGATGACTTCCGAGTTGGTGTTCGGGGATGATATTGCATGATCGTGTGTATTTACGGGATGGAGGCATAGGGTATGCAAAGTAGGCCTATGCCAGAACGTTAACAATTTAACGTAGTTGAACTTTTGGAGAAATAAACCCCAGAAACGATTCACAAAGAGTATTTGACCTTGAGCTTTCAAATTCCCGTTTCAAATTTGGGGTTTATATTTAAAGAAGCAAGAATAGCCAACCACAACAAATCTGCTCCCCGATATACATCTAAGCTCAAAGTAAGGGCCGTATGTTTCCAAATTATATTCATGCTGTCATACTGGGCACTGGAGGCAGGCATCTTTCCAACAGCAAAAACACTACAGTGACTACACATTTTGTGGTTGTGTTAAGAGTCGCTTTATACAGTTGGAAAACATCCCCGTCATATAAGTGAAATATCATTGAGCACGGCGTTAACCACAAATCAATCAATCTAAGCTCAAATTGGACAAGGGTACTACCATACGCGTCTTTTAAAGAACATATAAGTTATACGTTACTAAGCAACCATCCCATTTGACTGCTTGAAGAAACAGAAATATATAGGTCTGCGCTTGCGCAATTTAAAATTCAACTTTATGACTTTACCCAGGCCATGCTATGTTATAACTTCGAAAACCGTTGAAATTAGTTCTTCACAATGCTTATGACATGCCTTGAAATGAATAACAATTTTGTTTACAGAAATAAAGTAATTTTATTTCACATATAATATATAAAGTTTTTTATAGCTATATTACATTAATTATAAACATGTTTAAATCCAACACACACCATATAAAGATAAATAATTTGTTTTTTACAATTCCACGTTTTCGCCCAGCCAGATATAATATAATGATTAAATGCAACTTGCCAGTTTTATAACGGAATATATTTTAAAAAACAATAATAAATACAATAATTGGTAAAACTTTTGAATTTGCACTTGATGCAAGTACCCCGGAATTGATTGTACTTAGTCGACATGGTATAATTTTGTTATGTCCGTCGTGTGAAATACATGATGCTACTTTTAAGCCGGGGGTGTTATTTTAATAATTAGATTTTGGTTGGTTCGTGTGTTAGATAGAGAGTAAATTTTATGGTCAGTAATTGTGTTAGGGAGAAAAAGAAATTGAGAAAAATTATAAATTAAATACGTCTGATAAGAAAGACAGATTCCCCGAATATATAGAGCGACCAATTTCTATTAAAGTCACGTACGTCTCCCAAAATGAGGTACTTTGTATTTTCACAGGCTTTGACGAGTTACAGATATTTTTACTTCATAAGTGAATGTAAGAAGTTTTTCGTTTATTCCATCCACTATATGTGTTGGGTTGCGAAAGTTTAAACATAACAATAAAACTGAAACCTCTGCGGTGGAATCAAAAGCTTTGTAGATGGGAAATCATTGCTCGTCCTCTTAACGTTGAGTTCGAATTATGACAAGATTTCTTGTGGCCCGTACAAAGCCTTGTATCCATTGGATGTTTTTCTTTATTGCAACGTAACTGTTTTAATTTATGAAAAAAAAAATCATAAATTTGTTAAAATCAAGGCAATGAGAGATTGTCGAAACCCCCTTATTTTGGGGGCTGTATGTGACTTTAGCGGTATAAGCCCCCCTCCCCCCTCTTAAGTAAACAAAGCGTGAAATATTCCTTTACATGTGGACGACTTTTGCAAAATACATGCAGTATATTCTTTAACAGATATAAGGTATATTCTGCTATTGCTCTATTACAAGGATTATTCAGCAAAACGCTGTCTTTTTAACAGTGCAATTAAAATGCACGGGCTTGTTAAAATATTTCATCCATTGCTCTCCAAGTCGATTCTCAAATGGCGAAAAAATTATTTCGCAATTAATCTGTTTTTTGCGTCAACTGTGATATGTTAAGTTATTTTAAAAGTAATGTTAAAATGTTTCAGATGAAAATCAAAGCAAATAAAATCTGGTGAATATGATACAAGTTCATGTTTTCTGTAAAGTATGAAATTATGTACAACATTTGCATTGTGTGGCATATTTTCATTGGGAATCCAATCGGGACACTTAATTTTTTAACATGGCCGACACTTTCAGCCGAGTCACAGAGGCTCGCTTAACAAAAAATAGACCTACAATCCGATTCCTCTGTAAAGTATAGATTCAATGCTTGGACGTGCATATATAGTGAGGACCAAACTATGCACTGTTAGGTTAATTTGTGTAAAATTAGGCTTAAAAAATCATAGTTAGGCTTGACTATCCATCATTAGGATAAATCACACACAGTTGGGCTTAAATGTACGCGTCAAAGGGGCATAAATCGTCCTCAATTTCCACTGTTATAGGCTTCGACGCACATCTAAAAACTAGATTCCTATCATTTCTTTCGTTTTTGTATTTTTGTTTTTTGCTTTCTGCTCTTTAGTTTGTTTGTTTCTTGTTTTAACATACCTCAATGCCGATTTTATATTCATAAAATAAACATTCAATATAATATTTAAAAAAAATCGTTCTCCAAGTTGTTTAGGTTTACGCCGTATATGGTCAACATGAATACGAAATGTCGAAGGTTAATTCTGTCTGTGAATTCATTCTTCTTTCTTTTAAAAGCCAGTGTATTAAGACAGGTAATGTTCAACTTAAAATACAAACTAGTAGTTGTTACATGACCTAGCGCTTAATAAACGAGTTGTGTAATTTTCTAATACTGTTTTTGTTCCCTTCTAAACACTTGTCTATTACATTCACTTCTAAAAATAGTTACGCATATTCTCCTAATTAAGCTTCTTTTTATAAATCTTTTTATCATAATGATTCTTCTGAAACTAATTTTTGCAATACTTCATTTGCACCGAAACTGTATCCACTAAGCCTGTGGACATCTTTTAGACGATTGCTAGATACATATAGATTATTTTTCTTTCATTGGACATTTTATATGAACTAGTCTCTTTTACAACCTTCGCTACAGTAGCCCTCGGGGCAGAAGCCCGCGGCGCAGTTCATCACACACCACTGTTTCATACCGGGTAAAGTTGTCCATACACCGACTGGGTAACAACCGGAACTTGTTTGCGCTGCTTCTGATGATCCATCGAAATCTTCGCCACTGTCTTCATTATTTGCCATGTTGCTATGGTGATCATTATGTCCGCCATTATATTTGTTGTTGTTGTTGTTGTTGTTGTCATAGTTATGCTCTTCGTTGTCTTCCCAAACAACACGACGTACCGTTGACCAAGGTGACCTTGTTGTTGTTGTTTTTGTTTTTGTTGTTGCCCTAGTGGTAACCCGCGGTTGCCATCTTTGGCGAACGCGTTGTGTTGTTCTCTTACGTTCGCCGTCAGAGGTTTTGTCCCGAACTCTTGCCCAAGGGTAACTATCCCACCACGAGCGGTACGTTGGGGCTGGCGTTGTCGATGGTTTTAATCGATCACTGTCCCACCATTTCCACCAAGGCGACGTCGTAGGCGCAACAGTTGTTGTTGTTGTAGTTGTAGTTCTGCGGGTTGGTTTTGGTCTTGTGCGGCGTCCAGTTTTACGCATACCAGGATGACGTCCTTTAAAGAACCACGTCCAGAAATTCTGCTTAACTCTGGAAAACAACTGCTCCCAGAAGCCTGCCTGCTTCTTTTTCGTTGTGGGACTTTTGTCACCCGGTACCAGAGGAGCGTTTGGTGGATCAGTTTCCGTAGAAGTGTCGACGAACCACCGGTTCCAGAAAGGCATGCGGGTTGTTCTGGGTCTCAGCGTCCATTCGTCCCAGGCATCACCGGGCTCTTTAGTACGTGGCGGAGGTGTAGACGGTGTCAGGGCGTCACGGTTAAACCAACCGCTGTCTTTGTCGAAGAACCACCAGGGCAATAATCTAGGTGTCGGCGTAGATGGTTTCTGTGTCGTTGTTGTTGTGCTGAATGACGGATTCTGTCTCCACCCTGGTACGCCTGAAGTCAGAAATGTGTGAAAATCTAAAATAGCCTCGTATTGAAATAGCCAACCATATTATTAAAAGAAAGCATGAATACATCATCAATATTGTTAAACATCTCAGCAATGTATATCTTTATAATTTGGTTGAGGACAACTACTTTCATAGAGGTGCATACACACGGTGCGATTGGTAGTTATAAAATCTTGACCAATTAAAAAGCTGCTTAGTAGGAAAACCCCTCAAGTCGTAACTAGAAATCGCATCACATGAATGCACCTTAATAAATACAATTATTGCTGATTTTAAGCTAAGCTAAAAGGAATAAAGTTAATGAGTGCCACAGAAATTGGTATGTTTATGTACGAGTAGACGTTCTTGTTGGATCAAAGATAATATTTTGTTTTTCTCGGATGTCCGATCTTTTCCATGTTTTTGCTTCTGTATTAGGTATCATAGAATCTCTGGAAGCTTTATTATGCAATCATCCGTTAAACTCGGAATACGTCTAGCATATTTGCGCTTAATTGACCAAGGCATAATAAAGACTTAAGTAAACCATATTCAAAAATCGAAAAGTGTTGCCCCGCGGTCGCTTTTTTTTAAATATTATTTTTGAAAAAAAAAAACGGATCTGTGAATTTACTGTCGGATAAATTGCTGCACAACTTGACGGCAGACAATGAACCATTTCCTAAATTTACAGCTCACCTGGTATCTTTGTCCAGAACGAGGGCCCTTTGCTTTGGTCCCACGCCCATGTAGTGTGGGCAGGTTGGGGAGTGGCTGGACTTGACGGCCGTGGTCCCATGTGGGCCGCCTTGGTGATTTTCACATCGGCACAGGAATAGAACTGTTCTTGATGTCCACATCCCATGCAGTCTGAGCCGTTGTGCGACTTGCCCCAACTGTTTGCTGGAAATATGAAACATTGGTAACGTTTATAAAATGGATGGGGACTGATGTTTGGGTATGAACTGGACACATTTGTCCACTTCCCTCGATTTCATTTAATAACAATCGCAGGTTGCACTTATGATAGGCCGATCATCTGTGAGACACTCTCAGACAACTATTGGTGCATGGAGGCAACAGATAGTATGGGAGATGAACCACAACTTGTATATTATTATACTGAAAAGTTACAAAACTGAACATCTTCCACAACTATTATCTTCCAAATCCCAACGCCAACTGCGGACTTTATCGTTGCGTAAGTGCTCAACGAAACGCTGCGCTTCAAAACGTAGTTCTTCAATTTATCACAGTACTTACTTATTTATTTATTCTACTGATATTTAACCAGATTGAGGTTGCCGGTGAACTAATATTAAAATTATTACCCTCAAGCCACATCACTCATTCAGCCCAATCGCCAAACCCTAACCTTGACATTAACTTGGCCACAGCCCCGATTCGCGCATGGCCACAGCCCCGACTCGCGCAAAACATTGACACATCCCACGAGTCCTGTTTTGTAGACTAGGCCTACATCTCTATAGCCGAAAACGGACACGACTGTATGCATTAAACGCCTGTCGGAAACTCCGGCACGAAACCAAGAAGCAAAAGGAGTCAGATCATTGCCGAGCGCTCATGTAAAACCTGTAAGCTGTTACTTCAAATACAAGCTAGGGGCCCGCGCCGTGGCTCAGTGGGTAGCGCGTCTGACTGCAGATCCTCCTTCGATGTACCGCACGGGTTCAAGTCTCTCAGTGGACCTGAGGTATATGAAGGAGTCACACGAGGTGACTTCGGCAATCGCGGGGGCGGTTTTAACCAGGTTTCCTCCCGGTTTTTCGCCGTATCGAGTAGAGTGGATTAAGAAGTGGAGAATCCGTCGGCATATAAATGAAATACCCTTGAGTACGACGTTAAACACCAATCAAACAAACAAACAAATACAAGCTCATTTTAATCTGATGGTAATTGTACGCAACATAATTGGCTAATTGTTTTAATATGTCCAAACTAAAAGAGTGTGATCCTAAATAAAACGAAAATGTAAAATGAAAACGGATATTATTGTTTCGAGTTTATCTCCGTATTAAAGCTTTGAGGATCGTGAACCATTTTAGTGAAATAATCTTAAGTATGAAGTCAATCGCCCAATCAGCATATAATAAAACAGTCATCAATCAACATTAAGCGCAGCCGTTGAGAGGAATTGTTCAGATATTTGAGGTTTAAGAATTCTGGTTACGGAATTTGACGATACGAGTTGATGTCACGTTCAGTCAACCTTGATGCACAGTTTAAACGAGATAAGCAAACAGCCACAGGGTGCCTGACATAGAGGGCACTGTTTAATGGGTGACAGATTGTAACACTGTAAGACCTGTTTAGAAAAAAAGGCCCCAAATCTTAATAACCACTGACGAAGAATCAGTATTTAATTTTTATTTGATAGGTGTTTGACAGTGTTTCACTTATACGACAATTTTGCGTTGCAGATATATGGTGGAAAGGAGGAAGGAAACCTGGTTTCAAAAAAAAGCGATCTCCGCATCCAGTCGGAACTTTCCTTACTTAACTAATGGTCGACAGGGCGATTCGAACCTACACCGGTATTGTGAAGGGGACTCAGCAGTCCAACTCTCAACCAACTGAGCCTAAGAATCACTCAGTGGCAGTTAATTTACTGAAGCAAAATCTGCTGAGTCACATTTTTACTGAAGGGTCACGTCACGTTACAAGAAAACAATAATACACACAACTGTACAAGATTAATCAAGTTTTCTGTACTAAAATGAACGTGGTAGATGCCTTTTTTTTTTCATTTTATATATTTTTTTAGAAACGTCAAGAGGTTATACATCCAACGAATCTTTTCCCAACAAGGGTTCATTTGGATTGTTATACAACATTCTCATTGATATCATTCACCAACTTCTCTTTGTCAAAATTGAACTCTCTGAGATATTTTATGTATCAAAGCGTCAAATGCCATCATCCATTTGTTTTCTACAGCTAACTAGCCACCGATTCCTATAATGATTTCTTTACTCCTGGTAGCGAATCTCAATTAATTACAAACGTATTGTACGGTATTGCAGTTTTGAAAAACGTTTACATCCTCTGCGCTTTTCAATCCAGTTTGGATGATGTCCTCTTCGCCATTGGGTCCCTCCTTTTTTAACATTAAACATGAGCCGTGTCGTGGCTCAGATGGTTGAGCGTAGGACTGCCGAGCCCCCTTCACTGTACCTGGCATATTTTGGAATCCCCGTGACCTTAGGTATATAAGGGAAGTTTGCCGGTGACTGCGGAGATCGCGGGGATGTTTTTACCAGTTTTTTTCCAGGTTTTCCACCAAACACCGCCAACACAAAGACGCCATATGTGAAATACGCCTCGGTAAGACGTAAAACACCAACCAAATAAAAATACAAGTAAATAAACCTTCAGTAGGTGTTTACGTTCTGATTGAACTTTCTTTTTGCCTCCTTAGATATTCCGTCTTTGCCAGCATTGTATTAACAAACCAGCAGAAATATTTCTCAACAGACCATATTTCTCTTAGTCTGTTTGGATAATGCCCCATGTGATTTGGTTGTCAAGCAATGGACACTTAGGATTCGGCGTCTGGTGCTCTTCGAAAGCTTCAATTTCATCCTTATCTGACTATATTGTGTCGAGTGTTCATAACATAAAACTGGCTATATTGACACGACGGACCAGTGTAAGCCATATGGATTATGTCCCCTTCCTATCAAACGCATTGTCTAATTACGTTTTTACCTGTGAGAAGTATTGACTTACCTACTTTATAGTTCAAGTCAAGATACAAATTGCAAAAACTCAAGTTAATATGCCCGGGGAATGACAACTTTTTAAAAATCAAATACAATAGTTTTAGCCACAGAATAATATCTTTTAAAAACGCCATCTTTACTTTACCTGTGTTATATTTCCATTGGAAGAGACATTTTTGACAGACAAGATTGAAAGGTAGTCTTAGTTTCACTGTATGTATTCCTCGCCTGAACGGACTAGAGAGCGTATACTTGTATCCGGAACCATCCGCCAGGGGGATTGGATGTTTGTCCAAGCAACGCTGCGTAACTTCAACGAACTGTCCATTATCACCACGTTCCACATCCTCCGCTACAGGATTATCATACGGACAAATTTTAAATTCAAAGAAACCTCTGTGATTGGCTGTGACTTCAACATCGGCTTCAATAATCTCCCCTTGTTTGAACTCTTTGGTTATCTCCCCTGTGTAGAATCTCCCGCCTCGCTCGTGAGCACGTGGTATTGGATAAAAAGCGTCTCCACAAACGCCACATTTCCCGCCAAATTCATTCCAGAGACGCTGCAAGAAAAAACAAAGAATGAATAATTTAAGACAAGAATTTTTTTTTTTTAATCGTTGTGATATCTGAAAAGTAAACTATAGTGAGTAAAAAAATGAAATCGTCGAGTAATCGATGAATTATTTGGGATCGGATATGGAAAAATTGTAAGTATAGAAACGAACAGTACAGGTCTAACATAAGCTCTATTGTCATCATCTGCTGACCAACACAACTGAGAAGATCTTAATACCAAAAGGATTGAAATATTTGGTTCCAAGTTAATATCCAACAAAAAATATATACAAAGTGTTCAAATCTACAGTACAATACGTGCGAGAAAAAAAAATCAGCAAATCGATCGAAAAGTCAACTGTCAACAGGTACTGTTTATTAGTTTGCTTGAAAGGCTCTTTCAGACGTACAGTTTTTCACTCATATGACGGAGTGCCAGACCAATGGGTGAAGGAAAGCACCCTCAAGTACAATGACATCAGTCAAGGACATCTCCGTACTAGAACTGGACTCGCAAGAGGACGCCACAACCAGCCGTCTTCCTAAGGCCAGAGAGCACCATGGCAAAAGGGACCTCCCGCCCCACCACCCGCTACCTGGCCCTGAGTTAGCCTACACACATTCTTTCACTACATTTATATAAAAAATATGCACACACGCACGCACACACATATTTAGTATTTTATCAATTTTGTTCCATAGGAGAAAAAAGTTGAAATAAAAACAATTGCACTCATCAGCAATGACCACACTGGGTAAATCGGAGTGGAAATCATTGCTAATGTTTTTATTTACACGAACTCAATGATCTTGTTTCGTTTTTACAAAACAGCGACTTCAATCCGTACTTATTCTCAATCAAATGTTGTAAAATCTTTTAAAACGGCTTTTGATTATATAAAAAAAAAACGCTTCCCACTTGCGACTGTAAAAGGATTGCTTTTAACGAATCGAGAGATTTCACTAATTGAAATGGACTTGTAAACACGTGTACTGGGTTCATCCAAAGATATATTGACACAATTATTTT
>JAVFBZ010133447.1:10341-23494 GCA_032466195.1 Katharina tunicata
AGAGATTTCACTAATTGAAATGGACTTGTAAACACGTGTACTGGGTTCATCCAAAGATATATTGACACAATTATTTTGTATTCAAGTTGTCATTTATTGGTGTTTGCGTCGCAATCAATAGTATTTCTCATTATAGACGACTTCGCGTTGCCGATGTATGCTTTAAAACCGAAAAGAAACCTAGAAAATAACCATCTTGCAATCTCCACCAGAAATCTCCCCTTTATATTATATTGACTTGAACCAAATTCCTTTGCTGTTGTGATGTTTACTAAAACGACCTCTAATAGAACATCCCGCGTGTTTATTACTTTTTTCCGCCATGGTATTTGTTTATAGAAACAGCACGCTTAACAAATACAATGAGTGGACTGTCATCATTGCTAATTCGAGACAATTCTGAGGTAGCTTTCATTTAAATCAATTCAACTGAAACAAATGCTTCATTGTTTCCTGATTCATATTCGCTGACTATTTTAATATAACTAACACGTTTAGCCATCACAACCCAATATATGTAGGATAACCTAGCTTTATCACGATTTCTTTGTTTGTTTGTTTGGGGTTTTACGGCGTACTTAATTTTATTTCATCCCTACAAGGGTGTCTCAGCCCAATGGGTGAAGGACACCACCCTGAACGACACTGCCAACGCATACCACTTCACAAATAATTTACAGGATGAAAAACAGGACACCACAACAAATCGGCCCCCTGAAGGTCCTTAGCACAGAGAGTACCAGAGCACAGGAGTCTCCCACCAACTTTTTGACCGAGAAAACCTTTTTATCGTTTTAGATGTAGTGATCCTTTTTTCAATTAGCTAACACACAGTTTCCTTGATGCAAAACTTATAATTGGAAAAATGATTTCCAATCTTCATAGAAATGCCGAAAACACAGGTGTAGATAAACCTAGATAACGTAAACGAGAAAAAAATGTCAAGTGTGTAATAGGTCCGGGCGTCAAGCACAGGATGTAAGCAAATTAACAAACGTTTGAGCCCTGTTTGGAGGTATGCAAAGATTAATTTCTAGATACTTGTAAATTATATTCTAGTTTTATGAATTAAACTGTTTGCCAACTGTTCAAAGAATCACCATGTCTTACAGGCGCAGTTAAATAACAAATTGTTGTTATTTCTTTTGAGCATGGATGATTGTTTTAGGTCTGTGACTACTCGACGAATTTCTCATGTCTGTAAACATGGTATCGAGATGTTACGATTGATCGTGAGAAACAATTGAGGCAATATAATCACATCTGACTAAAGATCTCACCAATCACGTAGGTCATGTCTGTTGCTTGGTGACGATATCGCGTGAAGTTGTCATTTAGTTACCGCGTGGTGGCGAAACCATACCAATGTGACTCCCTGGTCATCACATATCAACATGAGGCTGACGAACTGTTTTGTGGTTTTCCGTAATGACCCATTTTGGCACATCTTTAAGATGTTTACTAATTGTCACCACTTTCTGTATTGCCCTTAGTCCACGGCGTCCTGTTTGTATCCGAAGAGGTAGAACTACCGATCAAAGGAGTTTATTTTTTTAGGCTATTTTGTTATTTATTTTATTTTCGTTTAACCTTGTAGGCACTTAATGGTGTTTCAGCTCTATGACGAGTTTGCTTTTGCCGGGATTTGTCAGAAACCCGTATATAGTAAATACAGAAGAAGAAATATAGTAAAACCAATCCTCCATCTCCGCAGACACCAGAACACTTTCCCGAATATTCTTAAGATTCACACATATACCGGGTATACAGAGAAGTGGACTCTGTCGTCCAACGCTCAACTAACTGAGCTTACAGTCACTTATTTTCTCCGATGACGTGGTAAATGGTGATGGTAGTAATAGGGGCAGTGGTGGTGAGGGAGGGGGCTGGGGCAATCACATAACACATATAATTGCTGAACAGTGCAAAGAGTTAATCGAACAGATTAAAACATCCAAAATAAGTTGGATCCCTGTTGTCCCTCGTCTATAAATGCCGCAGGGCAACAGACACTACACAACAATATTCCCAAAACTAGCTGATGAGGTTTGCATTGTATCGGAGGTTTGCATTATACCGGGGGTTATTTCCCTGATAGGCCCTATGGCGGTCATCCTGCGACCCAGTCAGGTGGGCGACGTAACCAATCCTTGACGTTGATGGCGAATAAAACTTGCAACACAAAACATTGGCAGAACGCACAACTCTAATACAGGTATACAAAGAGTGCAAATTAACAATGACGTGCAAATTGATGAGACAAATCGGCTGCCCTTTAGTTCATAGAGCAGAACGGCTCCGGGTGCTGGAAAAGAACACTGCTGATAAGCGCAATATAGAATAAGAGAAACTCCAGCCAGGCAAGAAGATAAGTTGACAGTGGTGGACAGGTTGTCAGCTTGCCCGATGGCAAGTGGCCTTGACTATGTGTGCCCCCTCAGTGTTAATTTTCGTCTTTCGTTTGAAAAGTTTTTGCAGATGTTTGCGAAAGATGCAAATACAAAATGAAAAAACGAAAGTCCTAAGAGTTTAGCTACTGATTGGACTTATCAACTTATCTTTCTGTATTTTAGTGGATCCAATTAATCTATCCGTAGTTAGCATCCTAAAACTGGCGTGTAAGGAAGAATTACATTCTTAGTAGTTGGACAAAATCAAAAATTTCAAGTTATGAAAACTTTATGAGTATGGAGCTTTTGACTTTCAGAATGATAGCAACATAGCTGTAGGCCCTACAGATAAACAATAAGTTTCTAACTGTCCTTCTGTTTCAGGCTTCCTCAGTTAGTTCTCCAGACAACACCTGATTGATTGATTGATTGGCGTTTAACGCCATGTTCAAGGATGTTTCATTCGTTTAGAAATTAAATGAAAGCATGATAGCACTGCAGTAGTAAACGTGGGGCCCCTTTTTCTCCTGGCAACCAATATTTTTAGACCCAGTCCGCCACAACATGTTGGTATAAATCATGTAATTCGACTTTATTATGCGGTCATCAGTTAAACATAATAATGATTAAGCTTCTCTGACAGAGACCTTTTAAAGCACACAAGAACAAAACTCTCAAGGACGGATTGGCTGAGTCGAAACTCCCTCTAGACAAAAATATATGCTATAAGTTTATCTGAAGATGGCGTAACAAAGCCGAAATGTAAAATCTACACCAACATGACTTCCTTGTTAGAAGATTCTCTTATTCTTTAATATTTAATTATTAACACTTACCGACCGTCCTCCACAATATCCCTGGTTGTCGTCGTAATCCGCTGCGGGCATTGAAAATCCCAATCGCCATTTACTGGCCCTGGAAGGCGGACTGAGCAAGCGGGCGTGTCCGTATATCATCACAAATAACTGAGAAAAGGCAATAAACCTAGTTATAACCACAGTATGTTCCATTTCTACCAATCACAATGTCTGATCAAATCCAAACTGTGTAATAAATATATGTTAAAGCCCGGCTGGCGATTTACCACCATGGAGTATATGGGGTAATTGTTAAGCAGAAGTTCGTTAAACTTGGGTGCAACCGGTCAGTTACACCTCTCAACTGATACTGTTAAGACTTCTAAAATCAAACTTAATAGAAAAAAAACTGTGTGATCTATACATGTGGACAAAATAGCTAAATATATTCGCCAGTAACAAATAAGAATATTTAAAAGCATGGTTGGTGGAATAGACAGCCGAGTTATTTTAAAAGTGGTTTAGAAATCATATTTGGACCTGGAGAGTGTTTGGTGAACGCTGGCACGAGACGTACCGCGAGATGGTGTGAGATACGACGTAAAAATAACACTCAACATTCCTTAGCAACAGCAGTCTCGTGGAAGCCCGGAGACCGTAGCTAAGCAATAGATCAGAAATATCCCCAGAATGTAGACCGGAGAAACAACAACACCGAAACACACATTCATTGAAAAAAAATGAATGATTACCACTAAACACAAAAACTATTGATGAAAAGAATATTTCTGTGTTTCATTTGTTATTTGTGATATATATCAAATGAATATGGTAGACCGCCAAATGGCGCAGATAAAAACTCAGAATCATTTTTTCCAGAAAGTCTAGCCCACAAGCTCAAATTTAAAACGGCATTTCAATAAAATACTTCATATCATTTACTTTTGTATTTAATAAATCTTTGCAGAACGATTGAAAGAAATAATTTTACTTTCTTCTATGCAACATGCATTTATCAAAAAAGGGGAAAAGCAGCTATGGTTAAAGTTTATAGGCATTCTAAAATGGAAAATTAAATCATTCCCCCAACCGTCAAGCCTTTGACTCTTAGGTATTCTCCGGCCATCTTGTTGTGCACCTAAAACAAGTTATCGCTGGGTGCAGTTTGCTAGTCACTCGGAATTCATCGAATGTTCTGCACATATCATCCCGGACGTGATACATTCATGGCCATTGTGGCCGGAGCTTTTTCACAGCTTTTGGGTCAAACTGCCAATGTAGACAGTTTCCACAGTTTCTATTTGTTTTTCATTCAGAACATAATATACTCCTAAATTAAATATTGTGCATCTAAAGTCATGTGAAATTCGCTCGATTACCCTATATTTCCCTTCTTTATTTATTGTTCATACGGCGGTAAATAGGCTTCAGGCGAATAATATGTATAACATTTTGATACATATTTACACACCTATCTCGCCCGATTTAAGTGATGACAACGAAATAACGAGAAATCACGCGAGGTTTTGCCGATTGGTTTGCGAGAACGTGGTACTACTTCATTTAGATTTCGTCAGTATAATTTCCAGCCTTTTACTGACTTCAAATTCAATTGGCCCTGCGACAAATTATATTCACTGTTTTGATAGTTAATTTTAAACGAGTCATTCTCCAGTGCACATTTGTGCGGAAACCGTACGCCGACAACAACTAGACCTAAGATGGCTTGTTAATGTTAATACATAAGTGCTGGTATTCTTCTCAGTCTTGAGAAAGCTACGAGTCTTTTTAACAATGTATATTTAGTGCAGACTCCACCCAAATTCTTTCCCAAAGTTTTAATGGTAAATCAAATGTAAATGAGGAATAATATCAATATCAAATAATAGGTTAATTCTCTCCTTTTTCAGAATCGTTTTTATTGTTGTTATCTTAGAAATTGGTTTATAACTCAATGAGGGTAAGTTTGAACACATATGTTTTAATTTTGTTTCTCATGGACCAATTTAGTCCCGAAACTCAGGCATCAAGTGGTTTTAATCTGGTGCTATGGCATAAAACCTGGCGTTTGCCGTCCAAGTTGATAATTTACGCCACAACAATAGGTTATGTTTTACCAGTGCATAACTGATATGTAATTAGTAGAGGCACCAACACACGCACCATCATACATAAGAGGATTGTTCGTGTCTTTGTTTGGTCTGGGATTTACAAAATACTTATTTTGTTAAAAATGTGTTCAAACTATGCCTTATCTTTCCAATGTACAAGTAGGAAAGTGATCCAAAATCCTTGATCAGAGCTACTTTGATGTACGGACGTCACTCCAAATCAATGTATAGTTATTAGCCCCGCCCCTTACAAGGTTAAACACTCTGACTCTTTACATATAAGTTCATTCACCTGGGTGGGATCAAAGGCTTTGTTGACACATATGAGGAATAATCTTTACATTGAATTTGAATAATGGCAGGATTTCATCTGGCTCGTAAAAGTCTTGTGCCGATTGGATACTTTTTTATTTCAACATAACTGTATAATTTATAAACAAACTACAAAACGTGTTAAAAATGGATGGAATCAATCAGAATTTGTTGAAAAGTCCGAATTTGCGAATGCGACACTATATAGCTGTAAATTTCCGGACAACGACCGCATAATTTATGTCAATTTACCGAATATCAATACATGAAATGGTGCTTCTTTATGACCAAGCCGGTTATATACACTGACGTAGGTTTTAATCAAATAACATTGATCTCCCTAATGATTTTGCGGTTGCTTTCAACTATCTGACTTAAACGTGAGTCGAGTGGGAATACTCGGCTACTTTTAAATAACGGAACAAACGAGAGTCGAGAGGGGATAGTCACGACGATGTCTCCAATCTGACCTTGATACATGGGTCAGGATTTTAGTCGTTATTATTTTTTCTTCTTACACACAGACAGTGAGTTGTTGTACTGTGTAAAAATAAAATACAGTTACAATTTTCCCCATGGTAAATTGCGTTAGTTGATGTACAGGTACCGAGTATGGGGTTTTATGACCATGTCGGATCACGCGAGACTCATATATGTACGACGAGAACAAGACCATCATTATCAATTCTAGTTCGTTACCGATATAAACAGTGGTTTTCTGTTATGTTTAATTATTGTTTCTCCTGTTGCTCATTGATTTTTGGTGGAATTTCTGTTATTGCTATGGAGCCTTTGAGTGGAAGTTAGTGGTCAGTGTGATATTACAGCCTAGATAGGTCACATTTTGTGTATAGAGACTGTTGAGCAAGGTGTTATTCGGCTATTGTCTACAACTGAAGCTTGGCTCATTTACCCCTATCATCTTCGACAGCCGATAGCCGAGAGCCTATTTACCGCCGTATGGACAATGAACCAGTAGGAAAATATAGGATAATCGAACAAATTTAATATGGCTTAAGATGCACAATGTTTAGTTTAGGAGTAAATTTAGTTCTGAATGTAAAATAAATGCACAATGTGGAATCTGTCTACATGGGCAGTTTGACTCACAGACTGTGAAAAAGTTCCGGCCAAAATCGAGACGCTTGTATCACGTCCGAAATGATGTGCGCAGTACATTCGATCGCTTCTGAGTGAATGGTTTCAGATCTGGTAGAGCTCCGGTTAACGTGCATATATCTTTCTCACACGTGACTCCATGTTATGACCACGGCCACTGGATGAGCCCGGACATTTTTAAATCTTCTTGAGTTCACAGTGATGTTAAAATCAATCTCATAGAACAAGTGCGTTCAAGATATTACATATACAATTAATCATTGATGCCCACATTAGATTCTTGTAAGTGGTTCGTCCTAAAAAAAAACATTCAATATTTTCTAACAATTTTGTTTGCTAAGCTGCCATCCAAATCTTAGTCGTGAAAATGCAAGATTTTCGAGAATAATTCACTAGGCCTAACCTGGCTTCGGATGAAGTCTAGTTACTTGGACTAACCATTCGTGCCAAACTTCGCGTACCTTCGGTTTTACGAAGGAGATGTCTGAATCTAAACTTGTGCGTATTACGCAGCCATTTTATCTCTGATTTAGCCGTGTTTTTCGGGATACAACATTATAGCCGTAAGGCCAAAACACCTGTCACAATATAATTCGGAAAGTAATGTGGAAGTAATTTACTGATTTTTCTGATCACATGTTCTACAAAGCAATTTATACATAATACATAATTAATAAAATAGTTCCTTGTGTATTTTTTCTAAGTGGGGCAAAATGGCGCGTTGATACCTTAGAGGTGAAGTCTTGCAGAAGATTCAGGAATAATGTTTAGAATGTTCGACAAGCATCACCACAATATAAACTGGTGAAGAGAGAAGGTCAGCCGATCACTCATTGGTCAAGACATAATGACGTCACAATTTTACCTTGCTAATCTTGGAACCCTTGTAAAATTCATGCCAATTTGAAGCTGGTATGGTGGTCGCTTACATTTGGTAGCGTGATTGGACTAGAAACCTGAAGGTCATAGTTTGACTCCAGACACGGTTAATTTTTTCCTTAATTTTCTTTTGTAGACCTGGTTTCCGGTTAGTGGCAGTAGTTTTTTCTTTAGTTTTAGTAAAGTTGTATTCATCTTGTTCACAAAAATATATGCGATTGAGACATGTGTCGCCATTATGTCTGGAGCAATGAGTGATCGGCTGACCTTCTAGCTACCAATCTGATCACGCGATATCTTGTATGTATGACAAAAACAGATCTCTGATCTTTGAGGCCTCGTGGGGACATGTTTTCCGCCTGATTTGGGGGTTCAAAGATTGACTTATAAAGTGGTATAATTCTGACTGGGAATTATTATTCTGACATAGTTCATACGAGGAAAACGCGGTAGAAAAAACATGGGACATACCATGTGGACTAATTGACCGTTTCAAGATGTTTCGAGGCCTCAGCGGACTATCTTGTCTTCGTCATACACAGGGAATCTCGCGAGATCAGATTTCTTCTCTAGCTTTCCAAATGTCACGAGATCTGTGTCTTCGACAAAAAAGAACCAGGTCAGGGGAAACAACTCTCCACACTCAAGGTGTTCTGACGTGATAGAAGACTAGCTAAATATTTCTAAGATGTTCTCTGGTAGGTGACATAAGTCACGGAAAATCCCTAAAGGCGATTGTAAATGTATAACATATACAAAGTATTGAAACCTGAGCATCACATTTTACTTGGAGGTCCATTATTTGCATATGAAATAAAACATTTTATACCATGGTATTATTTTGAAAATCCAAGTAGAGAAAAACTATCTGCATTGGTTAAAAAATGAAATAACTGTAATACGAAATGTTACAGTTCATACAAAAGGCTTTTGACAAAAGAAATCAACTGTTTTACACGGGTTTATTTAAATTATGTTCATTGTATACCGTCTGAGTAAATAAATAAATAAATAAATCAATAAATAAATAAATAATTAAAAAGATAAAACAATAAATAAATAAAATAAAATAAAATAAAATAAAACAAAACGTAAAATAAAAAAATAAAAATTCATATTCATTTAAAATCGTTGAATCTGGTACGACAAGCGGCTGTTCTTTACTGAATGTGCAATATTTAGTTCATCCGGATGATTTCTTTTGTTTTATTGTTGTGCTTGTTCTATGTTGATTTCTTTGACTGTGTGTGTGTGTGTGTAAGGATGGGGCAACACTTTTGATCGTGTCATTCCTTTGTTAATTTTTTTATATATTCTAATACGAAAATGCGGGTGGTTGTATGATAGCCTCCTGAGCTCTGTTTGTTTGTTTGAGTGGTTTAACGTCGTACTCAGAGGTATTTCATTTATATGACAACGGATTCTCCCCTTCTTAATCTACCCTACTCAATACGGCAGAAAACCGGAAGGAAACCTCGTAAAAAACCGCCCCCGCAATTGCCGAAGTCACCTCGTGTGACTCCCTCATATACCTCAGGTCCACTGGGAGACTTGAACCCGTGCAGTACATCGAAGGAGGATCTGCAGTCAGACGCACTAGCCACTGAGCCACGGCAAGGCCCCACACAACCAAACAAGCAATCTTAAGATAGGCCCCTCATTTCATTGATATCAATGACCTTGTTCGTGTCTGAAACCACATTAGGATACCGTGTGAATATTTCAATTTGTCTATGTTACACGATGTTTCTCTTCGGGATAACGAACAAACAAACAAACAAACAAACAAAAGACAACAATTCAAGACCTTGATTTTAGAGATACTCTGAGGTGCAGATAAGGGTTAGCTAATTAGTGGACTGGCCAAACGACTGGTCGAAATTACGGGGCTATCAGAAACCTCCCGGCGCTCTCAAACAAATTCGTCACTCATTTGAACAAACTGATCGATCTTGTGAGCTTAATTGGGAAGTTTGCTTACTCTAGACAAACTTCTTCCAAAACTCGGAGAATGGTCTCTGTTTTTATTAATATCACCTCGTGACATTCACAGAAAGTTTCTCGAATTACCCACAATTCCAAAGTGTTCTTCAGTGCGCGAGATGCCCCGTCGATCATTGCTCGTGCCACCAAGGGAACAAGTGAATGACTGACCAATAGAAAATCGGCAATCACCAACATGTACTCTCATTTTTTAAACTTTAAATGAGTGTTTAAAACTCTGTCTTTCACAATTCTCATTCTTATTCTAAGACAAGTCATTCATTCTTCAGTTGGCATATGAACATACTTTAAGGTAGGCTGTGACATTTTATCAATTTTATATTTTGATATGTTTATACTTAGCCTTTACTACACTACTACACAGGGTTGGTCAATTTCATAACCAATCTCTGGCATTTCAAGTTTGATTGAATGTTTGTGGTTGACATTAATAGATTTGTCATAAAATGTTTGGAGATTGAAATATGGAAGAAGATAAGATGTTCCTCTTAAATGGAAAAACAAATTAAACATAAATCAAACGGGTTTTCCCGCGTTAGCTACATCCTTAAGCATCGTTTATGAAATCATTCATTGCATAGGTATATTGACAGAGAGTGAAATGTGAAAAAAAAGAAAGAGTTTGCGATTATTTAGAAAATGTGAACAAACTGATTTTAGTCAATATTTGATCACAGTTATTATGACGAGCAATGCATTTAGCATTGTACCGGGACGATGGTTGAACATTTGAGAGCTGAGTCCCCTTCTAGTGAAATATTTAAAGACATTACTTGCAGGGACGAGCCAAATGCCTATCTTATTCAATTGAATAACATGTGAAAATATGTAGATGCAAATGTATAATATAATAATAATAATTCCATAACCCACGGAAAATATCATTGATTATTAATTACATTAATTCCGAAGGCTAATCGCTTGTCGGTGAGTTATAAGGTATTTTATCAGTAAAATCGCACTTACACAGGACAACATAAGAGGAAATTAAATTTATCCTAAAAAATGTGTTTATCCTGATATTTTGATTGATTTGATTTGATTTATTCGCCCGAATATAATTAACGTATGTATTCAAATTTTGATGACAATAAAACTTCCAAAATAAGCTTGTTCTATCCCTCGTAAAGATATTATTACATAAAGACATGACAGTGCTGGAATGATGATATTGATGATCAGTATCAACCAATATCCATTTAATATGAACAATAACTAAAACAAAATGCGCACTTGACTTTAGTGGCAGAGAACAGTACATGTACAAATTTTGCCTTAATGTTCTATCCTGGGAATGTTAAGTATCATATGGCCAGCTAGAAGATAACATCTAAATCGAATTAATAATTTAAAGAAAAATCACGCTAGACCTTATAAATGTCAAGTTTATGATACAACTCACTTGTGGCAACCTCAAACCAAAGACTCAGAAATCTCTTTTTACAGTCCACTATTAAGACCGATCTGTCCGAAAAAAAATACACTAGTGCACTCTGAGCTGAAGGACATGTGAAAACCGAATTGTTATGGCGTCCTGCTATGAGTACTGCACTCGGAAGCGATCGAATGTACTGCACACATCATCTCGTGATACTATCATTGCCATTTTGGCCGGAACTTTTTCACAGCCTGTTGGTCAAACTGCCAATGTAGACAGATTCCACAGTTTTCATTTGTTTTACATTCAGAACATAATTTACTAAATATTGTGCATCTAAAGCCATATGAAATTCGGTCGATTACCTATATATTTTCTTACGTCCATGCGGCGGTAAATAGGCTTTCGGCGATACATATTCATACACCAATCACGGCCGAGCTAAGTGATGACAGCAAAATAACGAGAAATCACGCAAGGTTATGCTGATTGATGAGTCCTGTTATTGTCCTTTTTGTGCCTGTCTGTTGCCAGTGTCCTTCACCCATTAGACTGGTACTTCGTCGTGTAAGTAAAATTGCCTTAAGTACGGCGTTAAACCCAAATCAAATAAATATAACACGTCTGGGTATTCCAAAAATATATTTACAATATTGATTACGTTCAATTTTTATATACCCTGTATTTGTCATTCTCCTAGGAAAGAGGAAAATGGGCTTGCTCATGGTGTCAAACATGACAACTGTGTTCCAATATGAACTCTTAAATAACAATAACATTTCTGTAATTTAAATATTAGCTTATTTGCTTTATCAGTTATAGAAGTCACCCAGCTCCAGTCATATTCCGATGTATTTCAAACATACACATTAAATAGAGAAGAAATCATTAGCTTGTATTTTATTGCCGTAACATATCCGCTCAAGACTGTCCTTATATAATGTGTGACACGAAATACAACAACTTTTGGTTGAGGAAACTGCCCACGTTTTGGTTCCGGTAACCATAGCCGAGAAGTCCGCTTTACTGTTGACGATATAGGTTTAGATCACTAGTCCACCTTAGGGTTGTAATGGAAGTTTTCCTGTAGCTGCGGAACTGGCTTGCTTGATTGGCGTTTTACGCTGTTCTATAAGGTTATTACACTTATATGACGGCGTGCCAAGATCCCATCCCTTAACGACACTGGCAACAGAAAAGGGTGCCACGGGACAAGGGCAGGACTCAAAACGGGACACCTTAACAAAGCGACTAACTGAGCTCCCTTAGTTCAAGGAGCACCAGGGGACAGAAAGCTCTCCCCCAACAACCCGCCTGCTGAGGCATGGGTGGAAATCCTACTCAATATCCAGCCTGCTTTGTATTTATTGTTTCTCAAAGAGGTGTTAATCTATTTCAAATGGCATATTTTCATAAAACATTTTGTTTTGTATCTATATTTGATCAAATCTTTAAATAAACAATATGTATCATGTCTATATTTAATTCCCATAAACAGTTTATTTTATTTCTATATTTAATTATTTCCATAAAGGCTTTGTTTTGAATGCAAATGAAGATAAATGTAACCCTTTGGAATCGACCCCAGATAGAGAACAATTACACATTTACGGTGATTCAAATACGATTCAATGCCAAAAACTGTTTGCGTGACTAATTTATTTATTGCTTTATGGGCATAAAAAGTTGATGTACTGATAACTAATAAGGCAACTTCTTCGTTTCAATGTCTATTCTGACATAGTTCTCAAGCATTTCTTGAAAGCATAATGCCTGAGAACGATGTGCTTTGTCTTATAATTTATTTATTTTATTAATATTTAACGTCACACTCAAGGGCACTTTACATATATGACGACATTGCAATGCCGGTGTGCGTTGTAAAACCGGGAAGAAAACGCGTAAAAAACACCTTGCAATATCCGCAGCCATCGGAAAACTAATCTTATAAACGCAAGGTCGACAAGGGGGTTTGAGGCTATTGAATGGGTAAGTATTATTTCAATGAGGACTATATTCCATAGCGGGTAAAGAAATATTAGAATAGCTTTTCTGTTGAACCTCGGACATTTTTGTTGGTGTTTTTTATGGAAGCTCATTGCGGCCATCGAGTTCTCGGGTTCTCGACCCCGAGAACGCGAGATTTAATTTGGATCTCGTGTT
>JAVFBZ010133458.1:0-18360 GCA_032466195.1 Katharina tunicata
TAGTTTTCTGTACCACTCATACCTGTGTCGGGTTTAAGTCGCTTGTGTAAATATAAATTTGTTTTCTGTACCATTCTTACGTTTGTCGGGTTTTGGTGTCTACAGAAGTGGCTTGTGTGTGTGTGTAAAGTAGTTTTCTGTACCATTCTCAACTTTATTGGGTTTTGGTATCTACAGAAGTGGCTTTTGTGTGTGTAAATTAGTTCTCTGTACCATTCGCACCTTTTTGGGCTTTTGGTATCTACAGTTGTGACTTGTGCGTGTGTCTAAAGTAGTTTTCTGTACCATTCACACCATTGTGAGTTGTTTTATCTACCATTTCTATCTTTGTCGTTTTTTGAAATCTACTTTAACAGTGCCTTGTGCGTGTGTGTCAAGCAGTTTTCTGTACCATTCTTACCTTTTATTGGTTTTGGTATCTACAGCAGTGACTTGTGCGTGTGTGTTAAGTAGTTTTCTGTACCATTCTCATCTTTGTCGGTTTTTTATATCTACAGCAGTGGATTTTGTCTGTGTGTGAAGTAGTTTTCTGTACCATTCTCACCATTGTCCGATTTCAGTATCTAAAGCAGTGGTTTGTGTGTGTGTAAAGTAGATTTCCTGACCATTCCTATCTTTGTCAGGTTTTGGTATCTACAACAGTGGCTTGTGTGTATGTAAAGTAGTTTTCTGTACCATTCTTTTCTGTGTCGGGTTTTAGTATCTACAGCAGTGGCTTGTGTGAGTGTGTATAAAGTAATTTTCTATACCATTCATACCTGAAACTTGAAATCCAAAAACTGTGTGCCCTCATTTTAGACTTTTCATGAATTAAAAGAATATCTCGGATTAAATTATTTAGATACGGGATGATTACCTCTAATTATATGTATATATATTTATAACCGGTTGTTGGTTATACACGTTTCTCTGCAAGAATTTAAAGATTCAGGATTTGTTCCAGCTCTCGATTCGTCAATATATGAGATGAATAGAGTTTGTATTGGTGAGGCTATAATTGAATCCACCATAGATCACATATATAACCCTTGGATTGCGAATAATGGGTTTTAACCTTCCCGATGGAGGCCCATTTCTTCGCAACATAAAAGAGTCGACCAAATCGCTTGAAACTGAGGTGGTTGCACGTCTTGCTTGATTTAATTTGTAATATTCTATGTGATTAAAAATGTTGATCTTTTAAATGTATAAATGAAATTTTAGTTTTTTTTTTAGATCACATGATCAAACGGCTGGTTGTTAATATCTACTAAATGTAAGGTAAAAAAGAAAAAAAATTGAAAGTCGAAATATGAAACGTGTTTGATATATAAACGTTTGCTTTTTCTCCTAACATAAGTTGCTATTTTATGCTTTACTCAAATCAACCAACCAGCAAACCAGCCAGGCAGCTAGCCAGCCATCCAGCCATCCATTCAGCCAGCCAGACAACCACCTTCAAGCAATCAACCAACCAACCAACCATCAGTCAATCAATCAACCAATCAATCATTTTATCAGTATATGTCTTTTAATCCAATTAATGAAGTTATGTATGAAATATTTGGAAGTTTAGCAAATGTCTCAATCAATTATTCACAATATGTTAAGTAAGGACAAACTCTATAATATATGTGAGATAACTACAAAGCAATCGCAAACACACTGATATTTCACTATTTTTTTATTCTTCACATCATAATAATAATAGGACGTTTATCACAGGAGATATTTACCCTACACATTGACAGAAAATACTAGAAATCAACCTTTTCAAAATACAAAAATAAGGACATCTAATCTAAATTTTACATACAACTAAATTAGATTACAGTCAATACTTCTAGCACAAGTCTCGTTCGTTAGGGTATACATATATTATTACATTATCTCACATCACCATTACGCTAAGTGTAAATGTATAACTCACAATAACGTCCTTGGAAATTGGTTATTTTCTATTCAACATTAGTCGGCTGCCTGGTTATACAAATAGATACAACATCCCACCACGGTTTGTATTATGTTCTACTTTATCCAATTGCACTAGTCACCAGTAGATCAAATGATACTCTAACTTTACATCAAACTGTTTATGATACAATACTATTATTGATACAACATATTATTGGCTACCAATTGTCAAATTAGCATAATAAATTATACAGGTAGATACGTGGTTTCCAATTAAATTATTTACATCAATTACCTGCGTTTTTTTATACAGTTCCTGAGCTATGACCATTACATTGATTTCTTGGAATACCATTCAAAGATTTATACACTCAATGACAGAATATCGCAATCATCTTTGGAAATACAGTAAATCGTCAGAATAAGTTCCCCTTGGTTGATATGTCGAAAACAATGCCAACTTAAGACGTTTACATTACACATCAGATTTATATTTTCTTTAAGTTAACCCCCTACCTGTTAATCCCAAAAAATCGAAATAATACTGAAGAGTATCTGCTCAGGGTTGTTGTGAACCTTGGTCAATCCTTATATTTATCGTGACATTTACGTGGTTACAAGTTCGATGCATTTTTGTACATTCCGAGACACATTATACACATACCATTCCGACAAGCGCTAGATATAATACATGATATTTTCCAGATAACTTACTTTAGCTGAAACAGACATTTACGTTATGGTTTTCTTTGGTTTGTGTGTCTGTTAATTTGTTTGTTTTATATTTACAGCGATGGTTATACGACGTGTAGTTCTTCTGCTTTACCCAACTAGTCAGAATAGTCCACGAGAGACAAACATCATCTGCGCAAATTGCACTTCCATTCTTCTTTCAATTCTTTTATACAAAATCGTTTTAAAAAATCTGTGCTCATTAAGGAATCGTTCTCATTAATCATTCTAACGCTGATAATGACAAGATGAACCAACCACATTAGACATTAAAAAAAAAAGATTTCAAACATTTTTCGTTTCCAATCGAACGTGATTTGGCTTTAAATCATTCGACCCACATTTCATATGAGTAATAACCCAAACATCTGAATCACCACAGTTACTCTTTTCTGTCTTTCCATACGTCTCAGCAAGTCACCGGTTCAAGTTTAACAATTGTAAACAAACACTCCCAATATTTGACCAACCTCTTGTTCATATTTAAGCTGGACTATTTCCCATGCAGTTACCTAAAACGTTAATCTAAAATAGCAGTTTGCAGCTATAGTGTGATAAGGTTACTAAGTTATTCTATATTACCCTTTTACCTACAAATTACACCCTTTAACCAGCACAAACGGCCACTGCATTTGTTCAAGTTATGTCTGGGCTTCGCCCAAGGGAGATAATCCTCACCTTATTCTGTCATAACTGCCAAAACACAGAAACATCTCACCCATCCTCACCTAATACAGTTATAATTCATTTTCAGCAAATTTATTCTGTCAGTCGGGAATTCTTGTTCGTAGTGTAGTACCCCCATATGTTTATCCAGCCAAATATTCAACAAAAATGTCACTGCGAATGTAAATAACATGCCAGTTCACAAACGTTCACATTTACGTTCTGGTCTCCTTCGCGATTTAAAGCCTATAACTGAACCACTCTAGACGGTATGTATTGGCCTGGACTTGTTGTACTTTGTCTACAATTATTTCTACATTTGATTCATAAGCTGCAACCCAAACGCTCGCCAGCTGCGCTTTCTCCTTGTTTTCTAAACAGAACATCAGCTGCCATAACGGGTCTCATCCTTCTTTAACGGGTTCACATCCTGGCCTTTCGGGTGAACCCGACGAGTCTAAAAGTTTATTTTCTTTCTTCCACTTCATTCGGCGATTCTGGAACCAGATTTTGATTTGCCTTTCAGTCAGACAAAGAGCATGAGCGATTTCAATCCTTCGGCGTCGAGTTAGGTATTTGTTGAAATGAAACTCTTTCTCTAGCTCCAGGGTTTGGTATCGAGTGTAAGTTTGCCGACCACGCTTTCTATCGGGTCCTGTTAACATAATAAAAACAAATGGTAATAAAGTAAAGTCCACTAGTGGCACCAAAGAAAGATGCTTGTTATGAACTTTGTTCTCACGAAATGTCCATTATGGCATCCCAATGCCAGATAGCTGTTAGTGGTGAAGGGGAGATAACTTTTAACCTTTATCGGAATGCAATACAATTAAGCCTTGATACAGTTTGATACAGTATAAACCAAAATGTTATCAGAGGCTTAACAATTGTGTAAGGTTAGGTATATTTTCTTATGAAAGAAATACATTGGATCGACTGGTTGCTGCCTTCAGTTGTTCTACATCTTCTACAATAATAAATAGGATTTGTCAAAACAGTTCTAGAGCTTATTGCAACGCTTTTTAATTTGTGATCTAGGATAAACTTTAAACCAACTGTTAAAGTGCCTGTTGTAAGTGATTTATAAAGGATATAAAAGATGTCGTTATTGTATAAACATAAACTAGTTATATTCAAGATTATAATAACTGTAATATTCGCCATTGTAAATTTAATAGAAAGACTGAATAGAGCAAACTAGAATATAAAACAAAAGTTTTGTTTTCGTATAACCCACCGTACTGACTCCTCATCCATGGGTACAAGGGCAGCCCCGTTGATGGATTTATAGCGTTGCTGTTATTCATGTTGCCCACATTGTTATTGTCTATTGAGAGGGCATTGGGTGATGTGGGGTTGGAGCTGGTGGTGGAATTAGCTCCGGGGGAAGTGGACGGGGGGGACGGTGTGGCAGAGTTGGGGTGCGGGGATGTCGTTGAAGGTTGGTAGGCCGGTTGGATTTGCTGTGTATCGCGGTGTTGGTGTGCTGGATGAGGGTGCTGATTTCTCTGTTGGGATGAGCTGTTGGAAAAGCCCGCGTGACTGCGCTCTGTGAAGTCAGCGAATTCTGCTGGGGATGGAGACTGGTCATAGTGCCGCGGGTTCGAGGCTAAGATCTTCTGGCCACCAGTCGCTCTTCCTCCCATAGACAGATTCGGGGGACTCAGTTTCCCATTGTTTTGGTTAAAAAAATGCGACTCAGCAGATGCTATGGGGTTGATATCTAGTCTGTCATAGGGAGGAAACCTTGGGTACATGGGGTGAGAAGAATGGTGAATGTGAGATAGCTGATCGTGGATGGCTGGATTAGCTGATACGGGCGACGCTGGAGTGAACGGAGACATTTGCCGAACTGTGGTATAGCTGTCACCAAGAGAGTCAGGATGGCCATTTGCAGCCGCGTGATACGGATCCATCGGCCCAGAGTGTATGTTAGAGGCGTAGCTTGGTAAATAGGTACTCATTTTGACCGCTGCTCCACTGGGAATAAGATTAACAATATCCAGAGACGAAAAAGGCTTAGATTTCTTTGAGGGAAATATTTTCTTTAAGCTCAATATTTTTCCCGGCAGGTAGGCTGGAGATCAAAGATCTAAGGAGGCCATTCCGACACCACACTGCCTATTAATGTACCATTGTGCTGACCCAGCCTGTGGAAAAAAAGAAAAGGAAATATTTCAGACATCAGATAAAATGAAAGGTTACTGAGTTATAGGCAGGGTGTGAGAATGGGCACGGGTTAGGTTGTGCCCATAAAGTGACATTAAACACAATACACTGTGTATACTGAGCTTTACTACCCGGTGTGATATAGCCTATTTCACAGATACTGGTCAGTTGTGGGCCGCCTACAGGGTATGTTACATGGTCTGGACGAGCCAAGTGCACTACAGGGAAGCTGAAATAAGCTTTGTCTTCAATAAAGTTAACTTTTAGAGACCCAGCCCCAGTCAAATGAGCATTCAGTAAGTGGTTTAACTGACGGCAAACTGTGTGCTATTTTATTTAGCTAAACAAACTCATGTTATTTTAGCTCCCGTCGCCTTGGCGATTGATTTCACACGTGGTACCCATGTAACAGGATTACCCAGCACTTCTAATAAATTATTAACCCTACTAACATATCCTTTTCATATTTTGGCTTTTATAATTATAATTTCCCGATCAAATCTAATCTATTTGTGAAGTTGTGAAGGGAAGATTTCCAGTGGAGTCTGCAATAGAGAATAGGGAATGAATGCATTAACACCTTTCCCACTAATAAATCAAGAAGGTCATAAATACAGAGATTATTTCAGACAAGGGCCGATCAGCCGGGGTAAGGCAGGAGACCGACTGAGGAATTCAGACTTGCTTTCCCGTCCCTCGTAAATCAACACCCAACCGAGTTGGAGCGGCGAGATCAAAGGGCAACACTTTAAAGCTGACTCTTAAGTTCGTACTGTTCATTCGTTTATTGGTCGACGACAGAACCGCCTGCAAAACATATGTGTTCTATAAAATCAACCGAAATATCAACATATAATAGCTCAGCGTTATTATTCAGAAGCCCAGTCGCTTCGTCGAATATAACAAATCTAGCTCGGGCAAGTCAATTTTCTTTTACGAAATTATATTTGATTCATTTTTTGGCAATAACATTCTTTAAAAAATCATCAACAACAAAAAAAGACCAGTGAGAATCGACGGGCTTATTTGCTACAAACTAATTGTTCCCTGTGTATATTAACCCAGTGCAATTAAACAAAATGTCACAGTAAAAGAATGTACTTAATTGATTTAAGTTTTACTCAAATTTTGTACGAGTAACATATAGATGAAATAATTTTTTATCAAACCTAGAGTTATATTTTTTATTTATATACTCTTAAATGAGGTATCCAAGAAACAATTATATTTTTCAAAAGTTACCATACAGTTTAAACAAAAATTACAATGTCACACAGATAAATATAGCTCCGTGTTATTTAATGTCTAGAATCAAGGTTTTTCTCTCCAAAGGTTCTTCACGTTGTTACCATTTTAAAAAATTCCCCTTACCTTAAAGAAAACACTGTAAGAAAACTACATGTGTATTTCCCTTCCTTCTTCACAATGTCACTGATTTCTGAAACGATTCAAATCATCAAGCTTAAATTATGAATGAAATGAAAATATCTTAAGCACTTCAACTATACAGTTTTATATTATTACATTTTGTTTCCAAGATATGCATTGGACTGTTACAGTTTTTAAAAATAGAACATAAAAGTTGTATATTTTCTGGCATTGAGCCGCTATACTATGAAATAATATTTTATTATGCTTTTATTATATCTTCTTTCACGAAGCCTTTTTCCCAAATCCCTGAGTAATTTGTTCATATCGCCATTGAACCAGAGGTTGTTGTGGAAGCAGACCCTGGGTATGTTATAAACACAGTACGGTATATGGGGAGCGTTTGTAATCTCACAAAGCCAAGGTCCACTGGGGTCGATTCCGGTCGTTTTCCCCAATATCCAATTCGACCATCGATCCAGAGGGGAAATTAATCCAATACCGATGTGACAGGGTAAACAATTTGACCATCTTAGGATAAAAGATAAAGCACTGAGTCCAGGATAGAAGACGTTAAGGCGGACAGACATTTAACTATAAGGCTATTCATGGGAACAAAACAAAATTGATCAAAATGAACATTTTTAGAAAGAATACAGAAATAAGAAAAAAAAACAATATATATTTAAATGATCTACTTCAACAAGAAATACACGAGCACATAATTTCCTAAATTAATAATTTCAGTCACGTTAAACAAAATCAAAACCAAAATATTTTTATGTAAGAAATTGCATTTATGAACAAGTTACACCGGTTTTAATTTCTCTTTCTGATTAAATCATTAACTAAGACACTGGGTTTAAACACTTCAAATTATATGTGATTTTAAAACAGCCTAAAATTGAAAACACGCATTCATAATGATGTAATGTTTGGCTATCACCCATATATTTCAAATGTACATTTTCTTAATGTTTTTGGATATTTTTTTACGTGATTTTATATGTCTACCGAAATTTAAGATCGTTTTTTTGTTGTTTGGTTTGCTAGAAGTCGCAACAAAATTACTCGTGCGATTCAAACCAACCTAAATAAGTATCGGGTATACAGAATAGATAGAAGTGCTCGAAATCTCCTCCTTTTACCGGGTGAAAAGGGCAGACTGTTCTAAATGATATACGGTCTCTTTCACCTGTATAGGCCGCGTCATAACTCTGGTAATCATTTATACCTATTGTGGAATTGTAAAGATTAGTAATATACACCTGTCTATGTAACACAAGCAGGTAGGAATTAAAAACAAAACAGAAAACAACTATGTTTTCGATTTACGCGGGACGGGTTTCCCCAGTATATATTGTGCGAACACAGCACAGTAATAAACATCTAGGTCTACATGTAGTTAACATGGGATGAGTTACGGTGGAGACGTTGTAATTTGTCACTATAACAAACGCCATTGTAACATTTATGCTGTAATAAAATTAAATATACGGCAAAAAAAAGCACAATGCTGCTTATAGGATAACATAGGCCATAAACAATCCGGGAAAAAGCTACGTCACACAAAGGTTATAAAATAGCAATAAACACCTAAACGGCAATATGAGCTGTCTGTTTGCTGTGATCTCAGGTAATAAACCAACTCACAACAAATGATCTTAAAAACATTACAATAAACCAACGAAAGGCAACATATCCCACACACGTTATTCAACTTCTGTATCTTAAAATTCATAGAGAAAATGAGAGTTAAAATTAACTTGACATTGGGCGATGATAAACCATTGTGACACATCAAGCACCTAATTATTATAGAAATCTGACGGAATTCCCTTGATATATTGATGAAGTTAACTACAGTAGATCACCTATGTCTATATATACAGTAATATTACTTCACGTCGCGTCTATATGTCTATTTTCCACTGCGCTCAGAACTAAACTCATCTAACGAAATATCCCCTCGAGAACGCAGCTTATCTTGTATATTAACCTTTGTTTTAATATTTATCCCCTGAATCTATTTTCACGTGGATTGTTATAACATTGCTATCCACGTGGGTCAGACGTAAAGGATAATCTTATTGCGACAGTTTCTTTCTATCTCCGCTCAAGCAATTTCCCCATTAATATTTGAACAGCTTCCTAGTAATGCTTGGGTCTTGAGGGATTTAGCTAATGAAGTCCTGTCCTATTTTATGTAGAGCGTTTTATCCTCGTATTTTACCAGTACTATCGCGTGTAAGAAATGTTATGTTATAATAAATCCCATATAATTAACTTTTAAAATATGCTATGCGGTTTTACTAAAATAAAACTTGATAGTCTTACTTTTTATATAATTTTAGCATGATGTTTTAAGTAATAAGACTTTTAAGTATAGCCCTTTCAATAAAAAAGATAATAATAATAATAATAATAATAATAATAAAATATTATAATACTCTCGATTATACCATTACATTTTAAAAGTGTTGCTGTTATAAATATTATTATTCAATTATTCAATAATACGTTAAATTACAACGAGTTGGAGTATATGGAGATCTACTTAAATTGTAAAAGATATATAAATGCCTTAGCAGTTAGCCATAGGTAAAATATTTGTTGATTTTAATAAAATTGTTGAATCTTACATAAGTGTGTAAAAGGTCCGATGTCGAACTCATTGTAAAAATGAAATACGTAGTAATAGACCATATAGATGTTCGTCCTCACCTATAGTGCTAAACACCTTCAAGTATCATATGGCCTAATCTAAGTCGTAGGTTTATGCTGGTTGAATTATATGCACTACCCATAATCAGTGGTGGACAATAAATAACACAGTGTGTCACCAACTTGTTTAAGGTTTCCCATTCAAAATACGAGCAGAGACATGTAAAAGGAAACTGGAGTGGGTGAGCAATAAATCCGCAGTCTCTGTCCGTTACAACTATAGAAAAATCCTTGAGCTATATGTCTACCCGTTTAACCAAACATGCCGATAAGACCCTTTAGTCCCATTAAAATTACGAACCTAATATAACCGTTCAACATGAAGCTTAACAATCCCCCTTATTTGCCACTGCAACCGATAAACTCAGATAGGCCATTTTAGCTCGAGGCTTTAGCTACATCTACGATTATCATTAACAACACGGAAAATATAATATATCACTCTTACCGTCTCTGGAAATTTATGATACTCCGAAGAATAACGGCAGCGGGTGTAAACCTCACGTGACCAGCTCTAACCAATCAGCGAGCTTTTTTTGTTTGCTTCGCCTCCATCGTCGGATTGAATGAATCGTGGCACAGGCGAGTGTTCGATTTGGACAGGGACCCATGGTTTATCGATTGATTAATGAGGATCCCGGTGCGACGAAGGCTGGTCACTTAAATTAGTTCACATTAGGCTACTTCACGCACTGGATAGTGAAATTGAATAGATTTGGTTTATTTCACAAGGAGAGTAAGTCATTAAAGAATTTGTTATGTCTGCCTACCTTGTGAAGCTTATAACAAAATCCTTTCGGAAAAAGTAAATATGTTGTTAAAAAAAAAAAATTGTCATGAGAATAGCTTTTCGGAATTTTTTTTTTCGAAACCGAGGCCTCGAACTTTGATTTTCTTTTTAATTACATACGCCATAAAATGTGAACCTCATAGAATTTAGGTTAACTTTGGTTAAATTAAAATTATTTTTCTGTAAATATTTGGATCAGTATAATTCAATGTATTTCAACTAAGGCTCATCCTTTCAAATTTCGACGGGCATGACGTTGGTTTATGCATTTTATTTTATCACGGAATAACAGGGACATTATTTAAACTGCACGTTCACGCCTTGTCGTCAACAAACGTAATCTGGATTCTCCACATGGCGACTATCTGACGAACATGTTAGAATTTCAGGAATAAACTTTGTGTCTGTATTACATCAATCCTGGGGCTGGTCGAGGAATTCCTCATTTTTTCTTCCGTTTTCACCAAGATGTTGTCTGGGTTTTCTTATATAATTATTGGCTGTTTATATTTCTAAGGCGTGTCTGTCAGTGTTTTTCTCCACACCATCCGAATCAAGTTGTTATCAAATGCTACTGTTATAAACTGTCACTCTGAACATTTCCCAGATAGCATTTGCTAAATTTACGCAACCGACAACATTATTTACGACACAAGCCAATCGAGTTTTCTGTTTAAACCTGGTTGGAACCCCGTAAAAAACTTCGTAAGTTGTTTTGAACACTTTCACTCCACGAATTCGAGTGAAAAATAATTCCCAGACAAAACGTTTGAAACTCAGTGTATATTTTAATAAAATTACGTTAAACGAAAATCTCAACAGTAGACAAAATTCACAAAGGTACTAGCTGTTGACATGTATTTTCTATTAATGCAAAATTAAATTCCATTTCATCCAGTGCAATACTTCCACTTTGATTAATGATTGATTTAATGTTTATTCCTGGTGATACAAACAATTGGTAATTTTTAGTTTTGTTCATGAGATAAAATTTGTTTCATCAGAATTTTTGTTTATTACGAATATCAAAATTCGTATAAGTCACAGAGTTTATTTTCGAATTTGTCGCCCTCTAGTGTCATTAATGATAACCAGGGGGGCATAATAATAATATATATAAAAGCTTTACGTCAAACCGTCAATCTACCGTCAAGTGTGAGTGCCTGTGTGGGGGTCTTCTTTTTGTTCTTTACTTTTTTGTGTGTAACCCCTGTAAACACAGGTCATAAGACACCACAGGTTTACATGCATCCTCATATTGAAATCAATTTACATGGTTTGTCACTTGACATTATTAATCATTTGACCCATTCCTATATTAGTTTTATTGAGTAAATGTTAGCATGTTTATCGAACGACTGTAGATACAAATTATAGCGAACAATAAATATGTCCTTAATTTTAAATTTCGTTAAAACTACACAAAAAGTACAATCGCAATCATACAAAAATACATTTAATTATTATCGACAATTGATCAGCATTTTTTTTATTATAACGGATTAAATTAGAACTTCATCAATGTGATATGACGAATAAATCCGTAAAGCAAATATCTGATAAAGATTTGCTTGTAAGAATTTTGTGTTTGACTCGGTATGATTGGTCGGTGTGTACTCGCCAACCCGTCAAGTTAACGAATGAGATCTAGTCAGCCTCAGGCAATATTTAACATATATATGAACTATAGCTAATACATGTGAACATTTAAAATAAGAAACTTTCCTGTCAGCGTTTTTTAACAATGTTCTTCCCTTCAGTTATAATCCTAGATATTGTCTTTTCTAAGAACATTTATGTAAAAATTATGTGATAAGTAATATAAAAACAATAAGATTATTTATGGTGGGTGCAGTTCTCTAAATGCAATTTATTGAAATAGTGCTACTATAGAAGGTAAGTATTTTGTAAGATGCCTGGGAACGGGATTATTCAATGGTGTCACATTCGACCAATTTGACAACAAAGCTGGCAATAAGGCTGGTCACTAAGCAGGCGTCTGGTCAAACTGGCCATTAACTGTGGCATGGCCAGTTTAACGGAGGGTAATGTTCACAGCAGCACCGTGGTTCTTGTAATGGACACAATAAATGGTATAATGCCAAGACAAAAATTCAACCTAAGCCATTGCTAAATAAGAGATTATGACACCATATCAATGGAGTATGGCCAAAGTGTTAAAATGTTAAGGAGCTCGATCAATGCTTCAAAAACGCTTAGCGCAATAACACATATACTAAGATTCTTTTCAATAATATGTGGTGAGGAAATAACATTTGCATGAGTTGAAGTTGAGGGAAGTCAAGCTTGTCTGATATTTGTCTTAACACATTTAGATGGGAACACGTGGTAAACGTCGGAAGATCAAAGCGGGTGGGGGTACTGGCTATATGTCACCCAGATACAATTAAACTTAAAATACGAGCTATAACCATACGAGAGAGGCTTTATGGACCCTGACCAGTTTTATGGCCTCAGCGAAAAATAAAGTGAACAGTTTAAATGTCCCTCCGTATCCCTAAATTAGAGTTTATGTCCTCTACCTCTGTCTTGGGTTAATAACGTCTGAAATTCAGTAGTAGATATCATAGTCGTTTAGCGTGTACTGGAAATAACATGTAAGATAGTTTCCGAAACTGTCACGGCTTCAACTAAATGGATATACCCCTTCCAGCTTATTCCGATGCCAGATTATGCCTACATAAACACCAATATATGTGAAGAAGTAATTACGAGTGACAACCCTTCACGCTTTAATTATCCAGGTATGTGCTTGTATTGTATCATTATTTGTATTTTTTTTCCTCGGAAGTAATGGGGTTTACCAGACTGCATTTAAAAAAACACAAAAACCCGCTGCATGTGAAAAAGCATGTAACCTCGTATTTACGAATTAATCATATATCGAATTTATTTTAAATATTTAGGTGCAGTAATCATTCCTACGACGCGTCAAATGTTTCATATTAAACCACGAAAAGTAACCATTTTGTGGTTATTTATAAATTATTTTAATTTATGAATTTAAGAACGATATTCAATAAGTTATTATTCCACAATACGTCTGGCCTGTAACCACATTAGATAGTGTGCGAACGCAACTTACACATTGGTATCTGAAAGTTGGCTGCTACCTTTAAAAAGATATACACTTACATTTTGTGGAAAATCAAAATCAAATGAAAAACAAATGAAGCAATAAATGTGAAGCAAACGAACCTTCTCAGAATTTGAGCCAGTTATCCCAACAAAAATGTAATTTAAAGAGATAAAAAAGTTGTGAAATTTACTTATGAAAATTAAAGTTAATGTCACCTCGCATGCGCCTATAATAAAATAAGTTTAATAAATATTTATTGCGCTTTACAGAAAATTATTATTATTATTATTGGCATGAAAGAGCTATTATTTATATTTCTTCAATATTTTATTTATGTTTAACACAGTGTGATTAATAAAATATTTTAATTTAACTTGATAATGAAGGATTTAATTTAACTTGATAATGAAGGATTTAATTTAACTTGATAATGATGGATTTCATTTAACTTGATAATGAATGATAGTTCCTTGCTTTATTAGATTTTAAATGTCCACATTCACCGAATACTGATTGCTGTTTTTTATTTAAAAACACTAAAGATAATCTTACTATTTGTTTTCGATGTCTCACAAAAAGGCAATGTCAACATATAAAGGTGCGCGTGTGTTTTTACACAAATATAAAATATGCTGCTTTATTAGTAACTTGAAATAACACTAACGCTAAGTATACACCTACAGAAACAAATGCTTAGCGCTGATAATATAACTTGAACATTACTAACATAAAAGTTAATGATATCAAGCAAATAAAACATTTCACATAAGAACTAGTTTCTGATGGTAATTCGGGAAACGGATTTGATCGCTTAGTAATATTTGTTTAACGTGGTGCTAGATATACCGCCTAAAATAAGATGAAAGAAAATACGTGTTATGTGCAAAAAGCGCTTACTGGACTTATATAAGAGATAAAAACTTGATCTGAGATAAATCTATAACGAAACCATTAAAACTATATTTGTGAGCTGTTGTAAACTACGTTGATAACATTAAGCATTGCATTACTACTATATAATATATAGATTTATTATGTGCCATTTCAAACAAACAGCAACACCATATTAACCCACTGGTACTGAGTATAAGCATTTTAGTAAATGCAAAAGAATGATATACGTTGTGACTTGTTTAACAAAAGAGTTATTATACCAGAGCTCATGTCATCGACACCAATCAAGGTCCACAACTTTTCCGGCAAAATTCAATTTAATTCATCTGTTTCAGTTAATTTTCTGTTAATTAATTCCTAGTTAATTATTCATAGTCTGAATGATTTTAATTCATGCACTTTGCCCCGGTGACATGTTTAAATATTGATGTTAAAATACACCCGGATATATTTCCCAATTTTATATTGAAGAGTTGAAAAACTGTATCCAAATATAAACGAAATGGTAAAAATACTAGTGAGATGTGAAAGTTTTGCGCTGTTCATTTGTTCTTAAAAGTTTAATAAAATAATTAATTAAATATGCACACAGGCAGTATAGGACTAAACACAAGTCAATAGTAAATAAATACATAGTAAATAGTATATGGTCTGAAGTTTCTGCTATGGATTAAAGAAAACCCTAGACAAATTAAACATTTATAACCTATTTATTATTTAACTGTCTTACAGGGCAAATTTTGTGACAATAGGGTTGTCTAACACAAGAATGTATATATTACTGTAACGAATACTTTGGGTTATGACATAGACCGTTGTTGTTTTGATAATGTAACTCAATTTCCTTTAACATCTTTATTACGATATGCTTAAGATTTCTTTTTAATAAACTAAATTCCTCTCAAATGGTTTATTTTTTACTTAGGGTTATTTTATTCCTATAAAATTATAAAGTTCCTTGAAATGACTTTAGTTAATGCTAATCATGCTTTAACGGAACTGCATTTGGTAATTTTTTTTTACAATTTCCCAAATAACTGAGAATATCAATGCGGAGTCAGTCATCAAACAAACATTTCATCGCATAATAATCGACAGCACAATAATTTAGAGGCATTTAAAAAGTATCGATTATGACTCGTTTAATCTGTTATCTGACAAAATGTAAGTCCTTATTTGCTTGTAAAACATCAAAATTTTGCTCTTGAAATTTGAACTGCTGAAATTGTAGTTTGATAGTATTTCTTCCTTTGTTTTCTTTATTTACCTGTATTCTCAGTCGTGTACAGTTTCTGGTCATCACACTTAAGGGCAACATTTTTTTCGGCGCACAATGTTTTAAAGGCATAAGCTAGGACAGAACAAGGTCCTGATTGAATCATAATTGTACCGTGCCAGGAGCCCGTGGCAGTAAAATTGAATATTTATGCATTAGAAGTGTTAAATCTGTTTACTATTAATATACGCTTAATAAAAAATAAAACATTGCTTTAATCATTGTAAAAAAAAAAAATTTAACATTTTTTTTCCCATTTTTTTTATTAATTATCTTATAATTTAGGATTTTTTTTTTCGCCTGGGTTGTAAGGGTATTAGAAAGTTTTTGACGGAAGCAGTTTTCAGGAAATGGTTTCAGCAGTTGACAGCTTAAATTTGCATGGAAGCAGATTATAGTTACATAAAATATACATTTTTCAAACTTGCTTGTACTGCTTGAAACACTGAACTAAAAACTTGGTAAATTTCCCATTTCTTTGTTTGACGTGTACCGATTTATTTCAAACTGCACACAATGTACACAAATGATGTTGATAAGTGTTCCGTCTGCAAAACGTCCAGTCTTTAGTCCGAAGAATGTTTAAAACAATTTTAACTAGGTATGTGCACCAGGCATTTTAAAACTTTTGATTTAAAAGTCGCTTGAAGCTATTGGTTTCCTATCAAGTCATTTTAAGAAAGGTCTGTCGTTGGGAAGGGTGAATTTATGTTTATGGCTCTTACCACTTTATTGTAAGTTTAGACTTTGGTATTCTTGCATAATCCCGGGCCATAAATTTGTAACTTCAACATGTCATTTCCGCGAGCGTGACTTTTCACTGGAAACTATTGGCGAGTCTTGTCTGGCAGAATAGGTTTTCCCTTCGAATTCTGTCGGCTTTACTTAAAAGATAAAAGTCTTGATTTATGAAATAACACTTGTGTTGTAGAGTCAAAGTTTGAGGCGGTCCAGTCATGGCCCTGAGCTATTACTCCACTGGTTGTCTGCTTAATGCCCATATCTTGACTGTACTTTTATTCGATGCCCTCTAACTGTTAAAGACAGCTATATAGGTGACTCCTATCGTAAATAACCACAACAAGACGTTTATATTCACATACCGACAGAATGTCAATCCCATTTACCCGAGAAGCGGAATAAAATACAAACTTAAAAAAAAAACACGCAACAAATTTCTAAGTGGCATTTAGAAGTTGAAAGCATGAAAACCATGTCAGTATAGACGTTAAAACGTTGCGAGAAATAAATTGAGAAGTTGCAATCCATATAGTATTCTAATTGTTACCAAAAAGTTGTATATGCAATGTAAAGGGACGTCCTTATAGAATTTCTTTATAAGTTTACATTATGTTTTGTAACCATTGAACACACTATTGCCACATACTCAGCTATATGAAATGATTTTCAAAATATATTTTAATAACCTGCTTTATGAACTTAGTTTAAGGTAGTTTGTTTAGATATTGTGTGCGTATTAAGCAGCACACACATGCCGGTACGTATTTTCCGTTTCTGGAAATCCTGGACATTTTAGAAAGGTATTGTTAGATCCTGTCAGGAGAAATGGCGGTTTTATTAGCCATAAACCAGCATGGCGTCATAGCGCATTGTCAAGTACTTTAAGATTGTGTAACAAGTATATTTTGGATGAAGCGATTGCAGGAAGCGCGAGTTGGCGCTGACGCGAACCGTTACTGATGTAACAAATGGACACCATAACACATTATACCCGCCTTAATAGCTATACACTTTGTCTCAGGATCGCATTGCAAAGGTGTCTAAGCTGTCAGTCCATTATAGTGGTCAACATTGCCACAAGTTTGCCATCTCAATCAATTTTAGCCAACTTGGCACGCGATTCCACGTAAAGGCTCTAGACTAGTATTATATTGCGTTTTTTCCAATGCTTGCAGTTTACATGCAGGCAAAACGCTAAACTCTCAGGGAGTTAGTTTAATGAGTGTTTCTATTTTTAGATTTTCAATTTTCTATATATAAACGTACATATATTTTCGCAGTATTATGAGGCAGGGGGTTCTTGTAGCTACCATGTTAAACTACAGACAAGCCACGTGTAGGCCTACACGATTCAAAGACAACTACATATAAATTAATTGTACTTAGCTTACGCGTTAATATATGTATGTTCATGATGGCTAGAGTTTTTAATTTTAGAGTCTTCAATGGCTAGAGTCATGATGTATATAGTTTAACAGGGTAGCTTTAAGAATCAACTGCCCAATTAAACCACAAAAATGATTGAGCGTTTATATATAGAAAATTGCAAATCTAAAAATCTTAATTGTATTCTTTAAGGAAACTAAAGCACCATTACCTTTCGTATGCTGTGTGAGTGTATGAAGAGTAAATACAGTATGTTGGGGAACAATCGCCCAATATCATTCTATAAGTAATCTAGAGCATTATATTCCCTTTCGTATAATGTGTGCGTTGAATAAATATTTTACTTTACTATTAGCAGCCGACTATTACATAAGCAGATTTATGGAATAGTTCACAGATGCCCAAGAAATTCCATTAGGAATATAAGGAAATTTCCCCATTAATATTATTTTAGTCTCATTTCTTCAAAGTTAAACTGTACCAAGTTAAGATTGTCAGTTGATATAGATACATTTGGAATTCTCCGGCTGATATCATTTCCATAACAATCGCATCCATGTGACTACTATCAACAAATTTGCAATCAAAATTGTGTTGATAACTAAAATACACAACTATGTT
>JAVFBZ010133458.1:18460-46194 GCA_032466195.1 Katharina tunicata
ACAATCGCATCCATGTGACTACTATCAACAAATTTGCAATCAAAATTGTGTTGATAACTAAAATACACAACTATGTTAACTACAATGTTGTACCTCAATACAATTCTAGATTTGGATTACAAATACTTTTCACCCTTTTCAAAGCTGCAAAAGCTGACCAACCCGAGATCAAAATTGTGAGCTAAAAACGAAATATAAACAGTCAATTGATTTAACGAAATCAATTTTTAATGATGTCACAAAAGTTTAATTTGAAATAAATGTTTTCTAGAACATAATGTCATGCTTCTGTTGATAATAACTAGTTAATGATTGTGAAGTAGTTCCAATTTCCACATTGGCAAATTATGTTCTCCTTAAAATTCTGACTTAAGTGAAAGCTGAAAAGAGATGAAACCCGTTTTTAAACAGAAGAGCTAAAGAGGTTTTAACACATCAACTTGAGGTTAATTTCAGTCAGACACAAACAGAAGGAATTGTTTATCAAAATGGATTGCAAAGTTAACAGGATCAATACCATCGATGAAAATCTGTCTGGAAGTAAACAGAACTAGAAAAACCGAGTCGTCCAAGTTCATCTATAAGCATGCATTACATTTTCCCTGTGCGATTGATATCAATCAAATAAGTTGACTGTCATGTATTTGAAAACAAGATCTATTATATAGGGAATACAGTGTGAAGAATTGTTTTCTCTAGACTTAATTTGCTGCATGCAATGTTATGCACACGTCACAAAGTACATTTTCATCCGTGGGCTATGCATTGACAACGTTATCTTATTATTATCTAATTTTTCCCTGATGGACTCTTCAAGTCGAATTGCTTTTGTAACAGACATGTATATTTTGTCTGACGTGTTGTTTTAATGTTCTACTTTGGTTAAAATATGTTTGGAAATATATCGTTTCGGTTAATTATTATTACATGAGACTAAATGTTATTTTCTCTAAATATAAAGTATTTAATGCAAGTAATCGCATTTGAATTCTAAAATGAAAAAGATGATTCCAGGCACTATAATACTATGAACTTCAGTGTAATTTACTCTTGTCTTGTATCTATTTTGCTTCTTTCTTTCTTTTTCGGCACTCAAATATTGCGCTAAATTAGTGGTATAGAGCGCACACTTCTAGAGTTCACACGTCTTGTCCACAGACCCCCTCACCTCTTAGTCCTCGAGTTCAAACACCCACTCGGAATTTATGTGGGTTGGTCTGCCAGCTACCAGCGAAAGGTAGCGGGTTTTCTGGGTACTACCCAGTTTTCTCATCTTCTCCTCAAGATTTTGGTCTATTTCCTCCTCTGTAATTGGGACTTATAGTCCTGTTAGTCTAACATCGAAAAAATAAAGAAAAAATAAAGCACATTTCTAAATGGATAATTACGTATCATACAAATGCAGTAAAGAAATGGTATGCTATAATCTGGCTTCTTTTGTAACTATTATTTATTCCTATGTTGGTGCTCATTTGTTATTATACTCTTGAAGATGATACTATAATGTGTCGAAGCTTTGAGTAAATTGAAGATGTCTGTGTTCGGAATTACATTACTTCTTTATTATACAACTGTCAACGGTGAACCTATAGTCTTTGGGAACATTATATCAGACAGACTAATGAAATCAAACAGTAGCCCAACTCCGAAAGTCATGTTTTGGATCAGATGTACATGAGTAAATACACTATCAATGTAGGCCATTGTTAACTGAATTACTGAAACGGTTGGATTATGGTGACATCTGTCTTCACTCCAGTTACCGTCCACACGTATGTAGTTTCAACTTCTTAATGTTTTGCATATTTTGCCTTTTCACTGGTAACACGATTATGACGACAGTTGTCGTGTCAAGCGTTTCTGACGTCCCCAAATGCCTATCTACCGACCTGTGTCACCCAACCAATATCACCTGACATCCATTATACCAGTAGCCCATATCTCATAATGGCTTTTGTTGGATAACCTTCGAAGTGCGTGCCCAGACTCCCCGTATCGTATGACATGCAGACTTTTAAGGAAAATTTGAAACGAACTGGATAGTTTGTGTCTGGTCCATTTTTTTAACCACTGTGTTTAATTCAGAATGATAATTTCTTTCCAGAGTAAAACTTACGGTTTGACATATGCTTACTCATTAAGTCTAATCGATAACTAGATACAAAAGAAGTAATAAAGAGAGTCGATTCGACTTTGTAGTTTTATTTTCACTAGCATTGAACCCAATTTCCTGATATATATTCACTCTGTTCTGATGTTGTTGATACCAGAGCTAATATGCTGGAATAACTATGTCGACTCAACAGATCGATTAAAGCACTCCAAAGACATTACTTCCTTTGCTATCTTTAATTTCTATCCTGCCACTTCGTCCAATTTCTAGCAAATTGCTTGACAAGGTCTGCTCTGACTTGGTGGCTGATTGTATCTTGGTAGCTGCAAATGTTTCAAACTATGGAAAACGCCTTTGTGATTCCAGTGAATCAACAGACAAAACAAGTAGTTCAGTAAACAGGGGTTTTACATGCACTCGAGTTTTCCGAAGGTACAGTGCAAACGGTTTATCCACAGATTACAGCATAGTCTTTGTGGAAATTCTTAACGAAATGCCTTTTAATATAATAGTATACAAGGACAAGTAATATGAAGGTAGATGTCAGTTGTCAGCCCATGGACGAATTATACTCCAATAACATTTGAAATAGCTCCTTGAAGTGTTTAACTGATGCTTATTTGCTGGTTATTCTTTGGTAGTGCTGACTTGTTAGTAGATCGTTTTTAATCAACAATAAAATACTTTTACATAATACGTGCATAATGAATGTTTAGGCCATTTTGATACGTTAATGAAGGTTGAAAGTGCATGTAGTTGACGGTTCAGTTAACCCCGAAACTATAGTTGTTGGACAGTTCCAGTTGATGAACAGGCTTCAGATAGTATTAAATTATACTTTCTTACAGGCCTAAACAAGACAACAGACGATTTTAATACAGACAGCATTAAAACATATACGCGTGCAGAGTTGTCTCCACCTGATGAGAAATGCTTCGGTCAGCCTATGTCAACGTTTTGTTCGCCTGCAGTAGATACCCTTTAGCTGTTGTCTAAAGGCGCCACTTTCGTTTAACACAGGATCTCCCGACAGCGATGGGCAGTACAGCAAATTGAGGTGCATGATGGATGCTATGATGAAGAAGGCTTATTACAATACCCTTATGTTTTCACTGTTGATTAAAGTGAGGTAATTTAAAATTACTATTTAAACGCGTTATTAGGCGAGGTACAATAACTTCATACATTTATTATAAGATGACTATTTACATGTTTACGCCTTACCAAATGCAAATGTAAGCGTGTGTACAAACCCATCAGTTTCTCAATTTCGAGCCTGTTAGAAGAGAGTTATCCCAAAATAAAACGTAAATAGCGATCTTATAATACAATTATCCAGCACTGTACAGGTTTCGGAGTAATTGTTTATATTGACAAAAATATTCAAGAATTTTTACTCATAAAATTTAAATCTTTGATTCTATTTTTTAACAATTATTTATTTCCTGATTCCGAAAATGGATTTACAACTCACTAACTAAATTGTTATTTTTAAAATCATGTAAATACATTATTTTTCTTCAAAAAGATAAATATTGTTGATCCGGACCGAAACATGGGAAATGCTGAAAAATAAAACAGAGGTAAACAAATATGGGGCACTGATTGGAAGTATATTTTAACTCTAGTTATATCTATGTAGTTTGGGCAATTCTTTCTGCGTTGTGTTAGTCAGGCTGAACATTGCGAGTTCCCCTCGGGACATTAAATCCAGCTAAATGAATAGGTCTTAGTGCCATGCTGGAGACGTCGAGTTGAGCACCAACACAATTACATTTGGTGGAGATTGCCTTAATTTCCGTGGACCAACGAATTCGAAATGAAATCGGTCTTTCTTTTATCAGACCGCTTTGAAATGGTCTCGCCTAGCCATGTTTTTGCCTGTTCGCCATTTTGATTTATTTGTGGCCGAAGACGCGGAGTTAGCTGTAAGGCAGTTTAAGTCACTTACAGGGCCTTCCGTGTTATTTATTTGAACGCTGTGTGAGAGAAACTGAGGCATACCTAATAAACAACACGTCTTTCTCCCGCATGTTGTTAAGCCAATTTTTTGCCCCATAACAGTCTTGTTTTATTGCGTCAAAATTACTTAGCGGTGATAAAATCGTTCTGTTGAGCCTAGCTTTCTGTCATTTATTACAGTTTAGCATGTAACAGCCAGCGGCCATGCTACACAGATTCACAGCTCACAATGGATGAATCTCCTTATAGCCAACTATTACAATCACCTCTAGCTGCTATTTATTATGTAGTTATAATTATTATGTAATTATACTCTGTAGTAAGAATATCAAGCACTTTTCTATATTTAGATTAAACCAGGGTTAATAAATCTAATTTTATTTTTTTTACTTTCGGTATGCACAAAAATAAACTTCAAAGCCAAAACTGTATACGTTTGGTTTAAATAACTCAAGCAGAGTGCAGCCATGTGTGATGTAAACAAGGACTTCCGACAAGGATCTAGAGTCGTACTTAGTAATTAGTTATTATTAAGAGGAACAAGGTATTTGTTTGGTTTAGCTAAAATACACATTTGATGAACATTTTCTACATCTCTAATTAAAACACATGTAGGTACTGCATTTGATGTATTTTAGTGAAAACCGTTAAAGAGTTGTCTCTGTCGCTGTGGACGTTTTTAGAATTACTATCATTTATTAAATATATATGTTATTTAAAAATTTAGAGTCTAAAACCTGACTTCCTCCAACTGGCATAGCATCAATCTGGGACTTTAAATACAAACTATGAACAGCGTGGCTGATTTGGGCAGTAAAACACCTCAATCGAATTAATTCTTGCTTTGTAACACAAAACTCAGTTTATAAAGGCATCTTTTCTTGTTCTCTCTGAATCTTAAGTTGCTGTTTGTTTTGTTTTCTTTCTTTTTATTTGGTAAATGTAGAAAAAGAAAAATATATTTCAATACATATATGTTTGTAACATTCATTTTATGTTATCGCATTATGCAAACTGTGCCGACATATTTCAAACAGAATTGGTGACAGCGAACTCAACCCTACTGTTAACGTATATTTTCAGAAAAATAGACGACAATTTTTTAAAAATGTTAAAACGCTTTTCAGTCGTTCGTTAATGCTTTAGGAGAAATGGTTACCTGATTTTAAAATACGTTTTTGCAAATGTAATAGTAAACTTGAGAATGAAGTGACATAAAATAAATAAATATCTTAAAATATGTTTATCGAAATAAATGGACAAAAAAACTCGTCAAGCGGTACGTATAATATTTTTATCGATTAAATTTTAAATGTATTTAAATTTTAGAAAATCTGGGTATAATACACAGGGTAGCAATTTACATGTTAATAATGGATGGCTGTTTGCATCTGAAATTAGTTCTGTGAGCCAATAGTTCTACAGATACGTTTTCAGTAATATAAAATAAGACAAATCCCGAACATCAGCCCACTGATGGTGGTGTAGTAAAGCCGAAATAAATTATCTATACCAAAACGAGTTTCTCTTATTTTATATCATTTCTGTAAATTAAAATCTTTATTTTGTTGGCAACATTTTCTGCTCACCTACTCACGTATACAATTATATACAGATCACTATCATAGTGTTAATCTCGTCTGTAGTTATAGCGTATCTCCGCTCACCTGGAGATCAGGGATTTATACGTTTCTTTCTTATGTCCCATTCATGAAACACAAATTAAAACTTCACTGTTATTCTTTTACTTTTAAATAAAATAAAACATTACTCGGCTAGTAGCATCAAAGAGCACTACAAAGAACGAGAAGGTCAAAGAAAGGGTCATGAACGTTCTTTCTGTAGCTGATTTCAAGGATAAACTATCTGCCTATCTAGAACTGTATAAGAACGGGGTGTAAATCGGTAACTGCCGAACTTTGGACTTACTGTCTGACATGCGCAGTACACGAAATTTTGGTAAACTTTTCTGGTCATAAATCCCCGTCAGATAAACATGTCAAGATGAAGCCTGCTGCCAATTTCAATGTGAGAGCAATCAATTATGTTGCTGACCCTCTAGCCAAGCGTTGATTGGGTCCTGAAGCACGTGCAACTTTTCAAAGTCACTCTGTATTGTGTTGTCAAAGAGTTCAATCATACAGCTCTATAGCACAGTTCCAAGCATAATTGTATGATCGGGTGTTCCATTAGTACAATCTGAAAATCCCTAAGTTGTATAAACAGCATAAACCAGAATAAGTTTACATTTTGTTTTCAATCTTTGATGTTAAAGAAAAAATAAAACGACTTGATAGGGAAGTGTAGTGGCATAATTCAATAAATTTTGTGGTTTGATTGAAGCAATTAATCACGTGTTGTAGTGATAAAGGCTGCACGTGATTGATGCATGGTGTTAACTTCACAATAACTTGACTTTGGACCTCGACTTGGGTTTCAATGTTTATTGCCTCCCTTTTCCCCCTAGAAACAGCCTACCATTATAGCAGGTCTGGTTTTACTAGTTGTTTAATCAATGACCACATCATTTTTGTAAAGACTTCTATATTCGACTTGTCTCTTCCTTAACGACTCCACCAAATCGCCGACAAATCACATGTTCAAACCGGGGTAATTTTGTTTGGCTTTTGTTCCATGTACTTCCCGTCATAACAATTATATCGGACTTTCCCAAAGGAAGTGGAAAGGGTGTGTACACTGAAAGTTTATGAGGATCGTAACCGGTACTAGAAGATACACTTTAAATAATGATTAACCAACTAAGAGTAAGGCTTCTCCATGAATACCATACTATCCCCCGACTATAATAATCATGATGCAAGGAAAATGTTTTTACTTTCCCATTGTTTAAATAACATTAAAATTATTTTTATAAAAAGGTCAGGGCATCTTACCAATTGGCTCTAAGATCAAAAAGAATACTCATTGTCAGCAAATACAGCTTTTCGTTTTTTACGTTGTTACGAAATTTATTAAAGTTTCCAGATGTCCTGTTGCCTGACAGTGAAAGTTGTCTCCCCTGTACCGTCTATGTAACAGATGTGGCTGTCGGCCGCTGAAGGTGAGATCTGGATAAGAAAAATGCTTAGCTGCTCCATTTCATCGACATGATCTAATGTAAAAGTACAGAGCAAAAAGGCGTCTCATGTCTATCCAAAGCGTCTATAAGCCGACAATCAGTACAAACAATGGGAAAAGACAAAAGAGAAACAAAATAAAAATAACATCTGGATCATATTTCAAAACCTCCTTTAAAGGCTGTTAGAAGTTGGAGGATTGTCAACGATCAACACATTCTATGAATAACAACTTCTACAAACAACACGTTTCAACACCGATATGCCTGTTATGCTTGAAGAGTAAAAGACACCAGTATCTGCATTGGAATGCTGCGGTAAAATACAGGGGTTGTTATCCATATAATGTGTACATCATTCACATTTAAGATAATACGATATTTGATTAAAGTTCAGGTACAATTATAGATGTGCATCACAACGCCGTGTAATCTTTGAGCAATTATAGAAAGGATACGTTCAACAAAAGTTTGGCAAACTACACTATTGTATGCTAAATAAAACAATAACACGTAACGTAACGAATCTGTTTTACAAGACAAAACAAATCTGAATAAAAGCTTTGCCTAAAATATATATTTGAGAACATTGCTATACAAAAACAAATATTAGACTTTACAAAATATAGACATAATTTTTTTAAATTATAAATATAGTAAAATTATTTGCGAAATTGGTCAAATAGTTTAAGGGACAGATAATTCGGGCTCAGTTTTGAATGCCTCTTGAATAACTCTTATTATTGAAAACGATCTAATTTGTACTGTTATTAGAAATGCTAGCGAGCAATTTGAAAGACTAAGTAGGAAAAGTCTAATTTTGTTGCATCTAAGTAAGTTCTTCTGCATTTTGTTACAATACTATTAAGCAAAGATTGTCTTAAATATATCTAAATGTGTGTTACAACTTCTATTTATTTCAAGAGTTGTGGTGCAAATGGACAAGTTGTGAAATGCATGTAACTATTGTTAAGTACAGCAATAATATACTATATATTTCTTAATAAATGTAGTAATATCAGCTTAGAATTATTTGGGAAGTTTTAACAGCTTACCTGTTCTTGTATCAAACATTAAAGGCGTAGAATGTGTTAGAGACACAAACACCCAATGTACAATGTGTAAACCTCAGGAAACACTTCGACCTTTTCGTGCAGCCTAAAAGAGACTTCTGTGTTGTCGACCTGGACTGAAAATGACTATCTAAGATTTCTGACTTTGATACTGGCTTAGCTCTCTGTTGCAAAGTGATTAATTTTATGATTGACAGAGCCATATCCAACAGAGTCAACTAAAACAGGTCGGGGAATACATATCACTGCTCTTTGTATATAGCCAGCTATTTATGGGAGATTGTTCTATCCCGATTGTCACTCAAGGGAATAGGGATTAGATATTTGGATTAGGCAGATTTACTCACTTTCTGTCTAAATTTAGGTATATAAAAACTTTTCCCTGGAACTATACGGCTTTTTACTGTTATCTCATGTATTGAATAATATTGTTTACATTAACCAAACCATCTTTTATTTCAAAAGTTTGGTTATTTTGGAGCAACGGTAAATTCTTTAAATGCAGTTTTGTTTGTTAGTATTAGTTGATCGCCAGCAGAATAATGCAGGCCTCTTTGATGTCGAGAATCAATTATGGCTTCATTTGGAAAATTCAGACTTCTAATTTTCTGAACTAATATAACTCTTTCAGTTGTCAATAAGAAAATAATATTCGAAATGGTTTCAAACTCTTTAAGTCAACAAACAGCGTATATAAGACATATTTGTTTTTGCCAAACAGACTTGAAGGATGCATATTCATGTTGTCTTGAATAACTTCTGTTAAACTGGTTGTCTTAAAGATGCTGGTGTCCGTTTTGTAGGTCGCGAGGTTGGCGAGACACTCAGGGTGGGTAGTTATATCGCTGCTGACAGGGTGTGACGTGGCCAGAGTAAATCGGAGAGGTTCAGGCATGTTTATTGTCTCCCAGGGACTTGCGGACATCTTCTGGGAAGACGTGGTGTAAATTAACCCAGCTCTATCAGCCGCAACACAATGCATCCTTTGAGAAAAACTCTGACAAGTCTTGAATAATTGTTCCCTAACGAACACTGATTCTTGACGCTTTGCAAGTTTTTTAGCGGCTTCCATCATTTGGGAGCTGAAGATACCGGTTTCTAAGAGTGTATGTCCAAAAAGTGGGAAAACTTCAGTATTTACCAGTTTACATTTGTCAATACATATACTGGTGTCTGAAAGAATATCCACACCTTAAGATGATTCTCCCAATTGTGATCAAAGTAACGACTGCATTTTTGTTATTTTATAATTTTTACAGTTTATTTCCAATTATATGGACCGATATTATTGTCTTTAAGAAAATTATGAAATGCTGTTCTTTGCAGTTTACTTCAACTAAATAAATTAGGCATCCTCGTAGTAACAGTTAACTCTTAATAGCACTTAACAGTTAACTTATCTTAAAAACACTTAACAGTTAACTTATCTTAATAACACTTAACATAGATACAGTTTCTAACAATAACACATCATTTTGTACTTTTCACGTTGAATTTGTAACTTGTACTTTCGGTATTTCTTGAGTATGATTCCTCTAGATTTACAGATGACATTAACCACAACAGGGGTTTTAAGGCTCCATTGCTTTAATGTTTATTCGGATTTTGTTTATTATTTGTCTGAAGCGAAGCCAGAAAAGCCCCTGAAACGTTGTACAAGTAATAAATCAAAAATTGTAATTCTTAACTTATTTTCTGTGTTGATTTGAAGCTGTCAAACTGTAGGAATTGTATGCAATTTATAATTTCTAACGATTTATGCCATGTTTGATTTCTTAGCTGTTAAATTGTCCTAAAACATATATAATTAGTTATCCTCTGCACATCGGTAATGATAAAGTAGTACCCCCAGGGAGACAAACAGAGAGATGTGAACAAAGCGCCCCAGGTACTGTGTTTAGCCTACACCTATGTACAACCATTCCTTATATATCCACTAGATCAATACACACATGAGCATCACAGCAACTATGAAAGGGAGCGTCTAGTGGGAGGTTTAAGTGGCGTCTGGCAATACATATCGAACACATATTACTCTGTGAATATGTACATTCATAAACCATTAATTGTTTAGCTGTTTTGTCGTAAGACTAGCCTGTATCGATCTACAATCATAAATTGTGATCGATGCACGTCATGTAAGAATAATACAAACTTCATTGGCGTACTCTGTCCTTTTGACGCTGTATTGACATGTTTGATTGACATTTTAAATTGGAAACAAAAACGCTATATCTTTTATTTAAATAGGGAGCACGTGTGGACAAATTAAATGCTTCCTTTCAACTGTTATGAACATTTTAACAGCAGTTGTTATAATACAGTCTTTGCCTTTTATTTTTGTACCTATTTTACAAAATTACAAACTATAATTAATTGCCAATAATTTATTTTTTTAAAACTTTGCCTAAAAGTCTAAACTATGACGCTTTTATGATCGTTAATAAACCTCTTTCTTGTGTGTTTCTTGTAGTGTGAAAACAAATTTCTATATTTAACGTGTAATTTTATTATACCATAGGTTAATATATAATCGAGGCGAAATATAATACAATTTTAAAAGCATTCCGAAATATCGAAATATCTTACACAAGAAATTGGCAAAACAATAGTGTCTGAAATCCAATTATTAAAACTTACCTGTAGAAGAAAAAAACATGTGTGCAAAACAGTTAAAAAATGAAAACTCTTCCTAAAAATGATAGACCTGTTTTTAATCAATACAGTATTTTTGCTGGCATGAAATAAGCATGGCTCATACCAGAAGGTACGCCCATGAAATAATTGTTATCTTATAATTTGTCAGACCTTTAAATCAATGTGTTTCTTCCTGTGAGTTTTACTCAACTAACAATAACTATTATGTAAGTGCTCATTACTAGTCGTCGTGTGATGTATTCGGCCGCCGGGGTATAAATTAGGCGGTCTTGGGTTAAATTTATGCACCATAACAATTTGTAGTGACATTGTTTATGTCTTGACAAAACATTTTTTATCTGATAGTTATTTTTGTATATATGTACATAATACCAGCACGCATATTTGGAAGCACAAAAGTCGCGTAAAGCTTTTATCGCACGTAAGCTAGGGGTAGATTTAAGCCCGATCCACTCATTATCTGTAATAAAGCGCTTCGACTCTAAGAACATAAAAAGGCAATAAAAAGTGATCTACGTACATGTTCAGTAGTCCGTCTCAGTTATTCGATATGTGCCCCTATACGGTTGATGTTAGCCCAGTCACTCCAAAACACCTGTGATTTCAATACACTTTCTTCTCTGCTCAGCATAAAAGTATAACTACTCAACAAAATACACACGCTATCATTTCAAAGGATTTCTCAGCAATTTACTTCAAATTTAAAGCCTGCAAGTCCGACCTTTAGAGGCAGGCACTAAATATAACGCCTGGGTTACTTTATTCATTACGGATAACCGGAACTACTTTCAAACATATCAGTGATGGTTAACCTTTTCCGACTGGGGTGTACGAATATTGCTCCCTGGGCCAATCAGATACCTCGTTACAAGTACCGCCAGTTTCGTCTCTTGCAACCAGCCCTCTCTTCACAATGATAAACGTATTCTGTCCAGACACACAACAATTGCTCTTCACACGAGGAATTCTTTGGGATGTGGCGGCAATTCGACTCTTGATGGTTCAGGAAGGTTTTAAGCGCTCGTTCAGACTTGTTATCCGATATTTCTACTTGTAGGTTTAAAAACGTTTGAGTTTGTAAAAGGTACGATACGCCTATCTCTCGATATTTCGCGGATCAAATTTGCTTTCATTACAAAGGTATGTATTCAACAAAGGCGTACATCTCAGAATTTCAAAATCAAGACAATTGATGTGACAGGTTTGAGACTTTGTGTCTGAGGTGTATTTATTTGTGAGGTAAATCGGTGTATTTAAATTTAATTATAACCTAGTTATATTAATTTTGATCAAATAAACATTTATTATTCGTTAAACAAATCGTAAAGAGTTTCTTATTTTAATTAATTACATTTTGTAAGAATTACAAATTATTAAATTATTCTGCCGATATTTCGTTTAGTTACAGTTATTATATTTTAAATTGTTGAATCCTAAAATATTTCTGCAGTTATATCATGTGAGATTAAAGCTACAGAGAACGTATTTAAACCAAATAAAATATTATCAATAAGATTTATTTGAAATATGTTAAACTGATAAATTTAGCTGTGTTTGTTTATTCAGCTAACATTGTTTATTGCCAACAATACGTAGATGTAAACGTGCGTTTAGCAGTTTGATTATGGTTGTCTGTCTATATTTATAAGAAGCCGATTACTGGGGGGAAATTTGAGTGTGCAAGAGTAAATATTGTCGTCAAATTCCGCAAGTCTTTCTCTCTGATTCCCCTTCTCTTTGAAGTGGTTTACCACCCTATAAATACATTTCCATCACCAGCCATAGGGATAAATATGTCTGCAGCTGTACCTTAGTAAACACATGTGAGAAATCAGAACTAGACCCTTCATCCATTTTCTCGAGTCGCAGACTTCTAAAGGTTCACAAATTTACTTCAACATTTTATCGTAGTTTGACTTGTGTTCACTGTGATCTTAATGAATCATTTAATGTTAACAAAATTTATTTTGTCATATAAATCATGTAATTGTAGAAACCAATTTCTAATTTCAATGAAACTACTTAAATCTGACTGCAAAATGCTGAATATAGTCAAATGGTGCGAGCTTGTAGAAACCAATTTCTTATTTATCTGAAACTACTTAAATCTGATTGCAAAATGCTGAATATAGTCAAATTTTGCCAGCTTATAGAAACCAATTTCTTATTTAAATGAAACTACTTAAACCTGATTGCAAAATGTTGAATTTAATTAAATTTGGCGAGAAAGTTCAATCTTAATATGTTTTAGATAATTTCGTTTTTATCAAATTTAAAACAGTGTTTACAACAAAAACAATCCGTACTTAACCAATTAAATTTAAGAAATTAATTCGACCTTCTAAATAAGTAACGAACAATAAAACGTTATTATTTCTAGGCTCAAATAAAAGAAATCCATAAATATATTATCTATTAGTATTGATTTAATTGGCAAATCACTCCTGAGTTATTTATATCATGACAATTCAAAGTAAAGTACATGTTATGTTAATTTAAGATAAATATTAACAACACATTGTCTCAATGTCTATGATTTAAAATAAAACATAATATGATTGATAATTTTCTGAACATTTCCAAATCTTAATGTTGATTTGTTGTTGTTGTGCCAAATCTGTAAATAAATTATTATACCAAACATTAATATGAAATTCAAAACATGACTGGGTTAGGAAAACGACAAAAACTTTTAAAAACTTTAATTATTTAAAAACATATAAATATCACAATTGTGAATTTTAAATTCAAGACAGTTCTAAATGATTTTCTTTCTATAATATATCTCGTTTATCTCAATACTGCCTAAATCATGACGTGATAAATTAAATAATTATTATTTGTTTTAGAAAATAAGTTTTCCAAAACGTTTAACTGAATCTTCAAATATATGGGAAATCAGTATTTATTACTGAATAAGTTATCATGGATACATATGGTTTAAACAAATAAAATAAATAAAATCTACAGTAAAGAAAAGCAAAAACTTCAATATATTTCGAGGAGTTATCCAAAATAAATATCCTGTTTAAAGGCATATCCTCCTCCATTTGTAAAACGAGGCAGACAAGCCTACCGATGAGTCCGGTTTTACATCCCCCTTGGTTACATCGCTATCTAGCCGGGAAATCTGATCACACTATCTTCCATTTCCTCCTTACCCGTCCTTCCCCCAGCGTACAGGAATATTTGATTCAAAGAGAACACAAGGTTTAATTTACATTCTGCTCATCTAAGGTTACACAACTGTATGCACCATTTAAGCCCAATAAACGTTACCTAGCAACAGCCCTAACATTTTCCAGATATGACGAAATAAAATACTTTTAGACAACAAACCAGATACCGTCTGATTGTGATGTACTCAGAACGATGTAATGATATAATGAATATCAAGCAATTAGTTAAATGATAACCTCAGTGATAGTTTGATATGACTGACTCCGCTTAGCCCCTTGAATTCCGAAGTACAATAAGTTTATGTTTTTTATGGCGTATTTCTAGCATCAAAATACACATACCTGTATGAAGAGGGCAAGAAACTTAGATTAATTTTAAGATAAAATGTAATTAAGGGAAGTACCCGCTAACGATTTTTTTTTTAATTGTACCCGTAATTAATGTTGGTATTATTGTAAGGAATATGCATTACATTTTAAACACATGTAGTTAACTGGACAAATTAACGCACGCTCTTGTAGTTAGCAACATTTAAAGTACACCCAATAGATCGTCAAAGGAATACATCGCCCTTGTACGTTCTAAATCGCGCCAGATATCCTTTACATCATACAGTCTGAAGTCTTACGCGATCCACAGGTTATTTCAGAACAAATCAGAATCTGATTCATATATCCGGCTCTTTCTCATATATCCGCTGAAAATATGATTCGGCATGTATTATGATTGATTAGTTGATCGTTCTATTTAATGAATGATTAAAGGTAACTAAGTCTGTGAAGATTGATTGATTGATTAATTGATTGATTGATTGATTAGTTGGTTGAATGGTGGATTGGTTGGTTAGTTCGTTGATCAGTTTGTATACCGCCTATATTGTTGACGCCAATGTCATATTTCATCACTCAATATTTTTTTACTTAATGCAAATTGCACGTTTGCCCATTAGTTTAAATAGAACATCAGTCTGCTAACGCCAATTGGCTGATTGAAACGATTAACTTTTACCTCCCAGTAAACTTCCTCTTGATTGTTTTTATGATGTAAACACGAAGAGAAAAAAAAACAAAAAAAAATTTGGCAATTCAGAAACTGTTCGAAATATCATTTTCGATATATTTCATGAATAACAAGATTCTGTAGATCAAAAGAATGTATATCCATTTTTGCAGGTAACAGTTAAGAGCATGTAAAACTTTTAAAAAAAGACCGGATAAAGTACCATATAATTTTGTAATGTTAATTTTGGAGCTTGCATTTAAAGTAACATACGCACTCAAAAGTTCTAAATTTTGCACTATCACAGAATCTAAGGTCATGAGCCCGGCGAGATCAAAAGCTTTACTTGAGGCATACGAGGAAAAATGCCCGGCCTTCCTAATGCTGAATTCGAATTATTGCATGAATTACTAGCCTTGTACCAACTTCATAGTTTTCATTTCAAAGTAATTGTTTTAGTTTATGCACAAACTTCAAAGTTGGTTAAAATCTAGAAAATCAAAATTTGTTGTAAAACCCTAATTTTGAGCGCTTATGTAATATTAGCATAAGCACTCAAAATTAGGATTTTATAACAAATTATGATTGCCTTGATTTTAACCACCTTTTAAATTTATGCATAAACTAAGACTATTACTTTGAAATGAAAAGTATTAAGTTGGTACAAGGCTAGCAATAATCAGGAGAATTCATACCATAATTCGAATTCAACAAAAAGAAGGCCGACCATATTTATCCATATGCCTCAAGTATAGCTTTTGATCTCGTCGGGTTCATGACCCTATATGGATAAGTTAAGATTTGAATAGCGGAAGGGGGCGGGACTAATTAACGTTTGACTTGGAGTAGCGTTGGTACATCAAACAGAATGCCTTTTTTATATACTGGCTCAATTATGACAGCTGATTGACACGTCCACATAATAATATTCTGCCAGAAAATTCATTTTTGTTTGTTTTGTTTTTTTGTTATTATAAAATTTTCCTTCAACCTACAAATTTGTAGTTGGAATTACTGGAAAGCCTCTAACTTGTACTTCTTGAGAAAAATATATTTTTTTAATGAGATTCTGTGAGAACGCAAATTTCCGAACCTTTGAGTGCATATTATGCTACTTTAAGAAGAAAGTAAACTGGGAACACGGCCTACTTTGTGGGCGGGGTTATGTGTGCAGTTTGACAGACTGAAGTGGCGTGATGGGCGGATCTAGTTTCAGTTTGTTTGCGGCTCGCTAATCCCACATTGATGAAGCTAGACTTCTGTGTCAGAGGTACCAATAAACACACCAGTAGCTGTGTGCTGATATGAAATCTGTGCTGATCGTCCCCGGGATCAAACAGATTAAACACATGGAGTGTTTGTAAACGATTTAATCTGGGTCTGAGCCTGGACTGGTTGGGGCGGATTAAAAGTCCAACCAGTATCACGCAAACAGCTGTACCAAATACGATGTAAGAAATGAATGTAGCTTTAAGTTCTAAAACTCGTAAAGTTTGAAATGTTTATAACATCATATCAAACATTCCCTTTGGAGTCATGGGCGAACTGACGTTTGAATCGTCCACTTTGTAAATAGAAAACTTGTAAATTATCTAAAAACTGATAGTTTTTAACTTTATTTTAATTTGGCTCTTCCAGTGATCGATCAATAAGTGGACAGTTCTTCCTCATGTTATTTCTCAAACTTATTACAAAGCATAAGAACATCTATGTTTTTGGCGTTGAACGTTATTTCATTTATATGAATTTTACGACACAGCATATTATCAACAGAATCAAACGGCAGCCCAGTAGAAACAATCGCCTGCATTTTCCGAAATAGTCAGTAATTTTGCCACAACTTTATATTGCGAACCGGTATGGAATTCGTAGTCAGTTCTTTAGTCAACTAAGACACGCATTGATTCATTTACAAGGGGACGAATTTGTCAGATATATTTGCTTTGCAACAGTCACAATGACACGCTCACTGTTAGTTCCAAGGTACGTTTGTTGAATAGTTCGACATCAGTATCGTTGAAAAAAAAATAATAAAAACCCTGACGATTGTAATTTAACAGATACCAAGGTCCTGTTTAAAAGGGGGCATAACTCTCGCGAGCAGGATTCAGATAGTCGTGTTAGCCCGTAGGCCGATGTCTCGTCATGCATGTGGTCTACACATGTATCCAAATCTATTTTGAACAAACATCCATGTATCTTTTTAATATCGGTAATACAACAAAATGTATAAAATAAACCATAATTTGCTGTGAAAAAAAATAAAAAATATAACGTCCATGTGTTCAAACTTTAGGGAAAGTCTGAAATAGGCTGGGGGGGGGGGGGGGGGGGACAAATAATTTTTTTTAAATTTAATGCTTTTAAAGGATAAGATCACTTAACAATGAGACAAGACACACACTCTGATTTGAGTTGATCTTATGTTTTTGAAAGTCAGGTGCGTGTTGAGAAGCCATGCCAAAATACTCCCGGGAATCCAACAAAATTCGCATTTCTCTTATGCTTAAAAATATTTTTTCAAAGGTATCTTATTACACCGTTGCCTGTTTGGAGTATTGGGTTTTTAGCAGCGCCCCCATTTTGCCATTGTATGGGCCAACTTCAATCACTACAGAGAAATACTAGTGTGTTCATTTGTAAGGCTAGTTGTTCTGAGATTAATGATACACCCATAACAGCAAACCCACACACAGCACGCAATGCACGGCAATTTCTGTTAAGTGCTCAGATTTTAAACGGAATCTTGTATTTCTCTGGCTTGCGTCCCTTGTTTTCTTCAATAGGATAATGTTGCCGGCTACAGATTGTATCGTACTGGCTAATGTATACAGTATATAAATTATACTTTGTTCAGTTCGTCTGTTTTTCAAAAAGCTACTGACTTCATGTCTTTATCTTATAATCTAATAATCAAGGTATACTGACGTTAGAAAAACTGGTAAAGATTACAATGACGGACATTCTAACACTAGCCCCATAGTGTGCGGTATAAGGAGAAAAGTTTATTGTGTAAATATGGGTTGAAAATGTTGTAAGTATCTTTCGTATACTAGTCTCCTTTTTTTTAACGATAGCCGAGAGCTTAATTTGTCAGTGTTACAGGTTAACAATACGCAGAAATACGCTAAATGGGAAACGTTCCTTCTGTTATCCATCAGCAACATTGTGGTTTTGGGAAAATACGCAATTTATTTTATTCTAAAGGTTCTTCGATTGAATAATTTCCTCTACTTGCAATAATTAAATAAGCAAATCAGGCAGTCAGTCTTGGGGATGTGGTTGATTATCAACTATCATTCTCAGCTTGTATAGGTTGTGTACAGCTGGATTATCCAACGCTTGACCCAACGATTACCCAACGTCTGAATTAACAATGAAGAAGTTGACAGAAACAAATCTACACGTTGGTTTCATCAGTAAAGTCTTCTAGATTATCTAAAACTGTTTCACCCATTTAAACTTTTCAATTGTAAATGAAAGTAGAATGATATCAACTAAAAGTTGTTGACTGATGAATAATCCAGCTGTACACAACGTACAAGCTAGGAATGATAGTTGATAATTCTGACATACGACATTTATTGTAAATCGGAGTATGGTATATGTGTAAGGCCGTTATCGTGCATATTTAGCACTAGCAGAGAAGAACAATACATATTTAAACTTAATTTGTGGACTTTTTTCTGTATTTGATGGAGATCATTTTCGATTAATATCAGGTGTCAGCTTGCGTGGATATGATTTTGAAGTGCAACTTATCATTCCGTCACTCAAGGGATATTTCTGCTCTATTTTTGTTTGAAGTAAATTGGAAAAGAGAACAGCTAGGGATTGGCATTGGAAGAAAAGGCTAAACAGTTGCATAAAAGGGCAATTGGAATAAGGCACAATATCCAAAACTCAATTTCCAATAAACGCATCTAATTCTGGAAATTAGTCCGACTGAGTGAGTTGGAATGGGGTTAGGATTCGGGCTGGTCGGGGGCAGATGTAGGTGCACACGTCGCCATACACCACACCATCCAACCAAATTGGAACCCTGCGTCTTGGCGACTTTTTCATTCTCTTCTCTAGAACGTCGAGCTGATTTATGGGGAACTTATCGGTTGAAGGCGAAACACGCTAACTGCTAGATGCCAGCCAATCTCAGCTAATCCAGCTCTCTCCCATCGACCAGACCTTAATTCGAACTCATCGAAGCGACCGAGAACCGTTCTGAAATCGATATCAAGATTAAAAGGCCGCCGCTCTTTCTGTTGACGGTCCTGAAATTGCATGGTTTGACTGGGCTGCGAACCTCGTCACAGGAGAGGAAACGGGGCTATAATGGCCGGCAATCCGAGCTAATAAACACTGCTGGTCAACCGTGCAATCAACACGACTGATGCGGCCTTTATTGCCAACTGGTCTCAAATCTAAACAGAAGAGGAAAACAAGAGCGATTGGAATAGATCACGTAAATAAAAGTAATGAATTCGCGAAGCACTCTGTTGAAGTCCAGAATGGCTTATCCTGCTTCTCGTCAGGTAGAAACAATTCCAATAATCGAGGTAGCCAAGCGAACTGACTAATGTAACAGTTGGAGCTTAATGCTATAGTTAGTATTCTCAGAACGATCCCAAGTCTTCCGAATCAAAAAAGTGTATGCTTCAACAATGACCGTATAGAATTGTTGGATATTTTTTCCTTACGCCTTCGATCGTTTTTCCGGCTTTGTCCCTGGAATAATCCACTCTCGATACGGCGAAAGGCAAATGCTGCAACACGCTTCATTTCCTTCTCACGGGGGCTGGTTTTTTTTCACTTTATCCCTTTTACAAAACTGATAAAACAGAAGCCATTGAAAAGGGTGATTTATGAAAATTGATCTATTCAAGTGTTATGTTTTGTCAACAAATGGATGCAATAGAGCCAATTTTAGGAATTACCAATGTCATTGCATCAAATCTCATCCGTTGACAGATTTATATGATGGACACTTACTTTTAGCATCAATAAATGTTCAACTGCATACAATTCGTTTACTTTTATTATTCTTACATGTACAAATGAAGACCTTGTGTCAATCAATGTAAAGTTAAGGAAAGTGCAACTTTAGTTTTGTTTACAATATTACCTGAATCGAAAGACAGACAAAATGCGGAATTAAAAGTTTAAATTTATTCGTTTGCACATGTATCAGTTTAATGGCCATCAACCGTGTACAGAAAATAAAAATAATAAAATTTACAAAGAATTGTAACTCAATTGCAAAACAATGTATAATGGAGGAATTCGATCGACAAATACAATTAAGCAAGAACAATATAACATCGATCTGTCAAAACAATGATATAAACTGATTAACGTCACGTTATAACTTATATAAAAGCCCGGAGTTAGATCTAGATATCAGGACGTATTTGATCCATATTCAGACATTTTTCTTTTAAAGATATTTAATGGGGGAAATTGGATTGAACATATTAATCAGATACACGTTATAACTTGCTCGTTTAATACGATTTTCGCAGTGCATATCATATTTAGTCTATATGCTACCATAAAGACACAAACTTCATATAATAAAGAACATAAGAACATAAGAACTTATAATGTTAAGAATCATGGTTATATGTTTGGATAACATTAATTAAATTCAATATTTTACCCGACTGGTTTAAGATAACGAAGCGCCCAGATGTTAATGCAAATGTCGTTTTAGCGCATTATAAACATAGGGTTATAAACAATTCGATTATGATATCGACATCAACGTAAAATCAGAAAAAACGAATGGACAGAACACCTGTTCTCCTTGACTGCCGTTTATGACAACTATTAAACAACAAATATACTGTTTGTTTTTAAATGTTTTATTTCGCATTTGACCCACGTAAGACTGGTGGTTCATCGATGTGCTCATGATGTAAGCGTATGGAAAATTAGTGTTCGTGAATATTTTGGGTGACGATAAATATTCACTGGCTGAGGAAAGTATGTTTGGAGCTTATGATTACATAATTCCGTGGAAACTTGTTTGTCAAACATTTCATAGTTACAGAAAAACTAGTTTATTTAGTTTTGTCCTATGCCAGGTTAGGTTGTGTCAGTTACTTTTTGACAACAGCAATTGCATTATTCAGGGGAGATAACTCCTAGAAGCCAGACTGAATATAACCTTCCGAGACCGTTAACCGACTCCAAGCTTCCAGTACACAATACTATTTAACAGCTGATGGATTAAACTTCATCGATGAAATTCAACACTGGTTGCTAGGGATATCATGAGTCACTAGTTCGTGTCCTACATAACGGACAAATCATTATAATATATTGAATATATTTTATATATATAATATATATAAATATTTTTTTATAAAAATTCGTTAGTTCTACCGTGAGACTCTGTAGCTCAGTCGGTTATAGCGTTGGCCCTGATAGCCAGAGACCCGAGTTCGAATCAAAATTTTCTTTCTCTACATTTATACAAAAATATAGATATGCCAGTACCAGATAATCAGAATAACTCAAAACAACAAAACAAATTTATAGGTAATTTCTAGATAAAAAAAGACACAATTTCAGTGTCCCTGTGTCAGTGCTTCCCGTAGAGAAAGATACGCAGCCTTTACCTGGATAAAAATTCGTTAGTTCTACCGTGAGCCTCTGTAGCTCAGTCGGTTAGAGCGTTGGCCCTGATAGCCAGAGATCCGAGTTCGAATCCCGGTGGAGGCAAGCAAAATTTTCTTTCTCTACATTTATACAAACATATATATAGTTCAGCTGTTTATGAAAATACATAGTGTGAATCTAATATTATCTTTCATATATTACAGCATAAAAAAGTTAATTCAGAAAGTATTGTTTACAGTCAAATATTTTCTTTCAGTTTAAAACTAAAATGTGAGAAAACATTTGTAACTGTGTGAATTAGCTGATTCAAACTTCATTATTGTTTAGTGTTGCTGCAGATTTGTTGAAATCGTTTCTTCAAGTAACATAGACTGTTGGCATATACTCGGTAGCGTCCACGTTGCCTTTCTAACATCTGAATAGTGAATAAATAGCATTTGTGCCTACAGCTGTTGGCTTACTGTTTTGCCGCTTGTCTAAGTACAGTTACTAAACATTTTTTTCTGAGATTTAAAAAGAAAATCAACTTACGATAGAAATATTAGTACCGGTTGTTCCATAGGTCAGTTTCAAGTAGAATAGAATGGGAGAAACTCCGAACAAGGCAGTCATGTTGTTACATAATTGTCATATATTTTGGCAACAGCATGCAGTTAAACACCTTTACATATTTGTATACGTGGTAGTGCTTTAGTTGATGATGGCATAATAAACCCGAAATGTATTATCCTTAAAAACATGACTATCTTGTCCAGAATTTCTCATATTCTATATTATTTTAAATATCTGTGTAAGTTACAATAAACTTGATGTTCAACAAAGATTCATACAAGTTTATACGATTTCATACCCAAATCACTTCTTCGTTGATGGTAATGGGGTTAAATTCCGGTTGTTGTTTGCTTATAGCCTGTCTATCCATGATTGCAATAGGTATTTGTCTACAATTATACCATTTAATTATACCACAAATATATGATATTAATCTGGCAACACAAACATATTTCATTTGGCGTAATCTTTTCCCTATCTCATCTTTATAATTGTATTTAGTGGGTAACGTAGGGTCTATATCGTTTTTATAATACATTTTTTAAATTGCATAAAACTATGCATATTTTGATTTAAAATTCTATGTAAAAAAATTTAAAAATTTTTAGGGAAATTTACATATTTTCCTCGTGATTTTAATCCTACGTGTTAAACAACCGACCCATGTTGTTAAAACCTATGGGTGGTGCAACCCACCATCTAGTCCCGCGCTAATAGTACAGCTTATTTACGAGCAGGCACCACCGAGACGCTGATAGAAATAATTATCAATTGCCTTTCCAAACTTGATCGCATTCAAATTATTGATGAGATAATAATTATACTCTCTTCAAAAGTGTCCGTATCCATTAAATATGTTATTATTTATGCATATTGTTGCTGTTAATTTATAACTGTCGGAGCAGTGCACGCAGCGCTAGAATTGCCAAATTGTACACTCGAATATTAGATCAAACAAATTCTCCCCTTCTATGCATTGAAAGTGAACAAAAACTGGTGTGGCTCAGAAGAAACTAAGTACAACACCCTCCAGAGAAGCATTGTAAAACGATCAACTTAAACCCTATAGGCTGGACATGAATTATTGTACACCTTGATAAGAAATGTCTGTTAATAAAAAAACACATATAAATTTACTGTTAGGAAAGCAGGGAGTCACTTTAGCTTGCTGCCCTCTTTAAGTTATTCAGTGACTTTTTGGTCCCAGGAAATCCAATTGACTGGCTCTATACTTTGGTCAGGCTTGTTTTTCTTCAATTTGACTCTGTACCCCTATCACTCTTTACCATCAACAATACGCTCTGATATTGGACACTCGGTAGCTAATCATAAATCAGCATAGCGAACAGCCACCAAGCGGACATTTTATTGCTGTTTAATTGCTGGAAAGGCCAGTTTGTGTTAGCTTCCAGGATTGTTTAGAAAGATCAAAGGCTAGCCGCTTGACCAGGCTTCTCCCAGCGAAGGGAAGGGCTTTCTGATAGACAAGATAAAATATCGTTTTATCTGGACTCGAGACTCCAATTTTCTGGTAAATCCAACCGGATTTTCTCGGCTTTAGCTGTGCACATCACACCTCAAATGTGTATTCTCATATATCTAATAAATGTCCGTATTTAATCTTTATCACCCTATATGTAGGCTGAAATACATGAACCGTTTACTATATTCAAATATTTGATTCTTTAAACACTTCATGTAGATAAATTTCGACTAAAAAAGGGACGTTTTATAAAAATTCGCAGATAATTTTTAATGACAGTAAACATTTATCCTTTTTGGTCTATTACCGCGCCTTAAAAACGGCGAACAGACTTCCTAAACTGTTACCGGAAGGTATAATATGGTTTGGTCTATTATATATCTATACAAACATTTCCATTGTTGAAGGATTAAAATATACTGTTTGTTTACTTATCCCTATGTGCCTTTCATAATACCGTCACTCGGTATCTAGTCCTGGCGGCAAGGATGTCGATAATTATATTTCGTGTGACACGTTCTAAAAAATTAGACTATATCACAAGTACTTATACGGTGCCAGTTAACAAAAGTTTTCGGTGTTTTATTGATTGTTAATTTCGCCGTGATAAAATGTTACATGCACGACTGCAACCAACGTTGAATATTAACTATATACCTGCATCAGCAGCCGACGATATAAAAAAAAAATCAAGTGAACTAATTTATGTATATTTTAAGCAAGTAATAAAATATAAGGTTTACTATTAAACATACAAATTAGTTACATTAAAACAATTTTAGTCTTCAAAATCGACTGGATACGTTTATATACCGGGTAGCAATTTTCCGAAGCGTTATAAAAACAGATATACCCCAGTGGCACTGCCTACTGAAAAAAATGCCTATGTCCCTTGGTCCATGTCCATTGAAATTCTGTTGTGAATTTGAGGCGTAAATAAATAATTAATACAAAGCTAAATTATTCGTGCTAACTTTTAAAGGTGTGTTTAATTCAAGCCTATGTCGAAAAGCTGTTGTCTGCGGGTTTTCTCTAGATATACTATTTCTATTTGTAAAATAGAACATCTGACTTTATAACAAATTCTACTTATTAAACACATTAGTGTCTCTGCGAGACGAAATATAATCAGTATTAATCGAATTGTTTTTCGTTTGTTGTTGTCACTTCGCTGAGACAAAGAACGCTTGTGGATACCATTTTGAAGGCAATCTCTCATTATATTAACAAGACCACCTATAGCAATCACGAAAAATATATCTGGGTGGCTTAAATCAAACCAGTACATGTATTTCTAAATCCCATCTCGTCAGCTATTAACTCCACTTGCCTCCGCAGATTTGATGATTTTTTGTATGAGTTTCTTTTTTAATTATCATATACAAGACACAGCGAATAGAATGGTTTCGTTTCTCAACATTTAGATTAGAGATGATACATTCACACACTATTCAGCAGATCAATTTCAATTTGCATTTCTTGGCATTGGAATCCTATTTTTAAATACCAAGTTCAGTAGAAGATTCGAAAAATGTTATAGATTTCGTTTTGAAGGTTTTATATAGTGATATAAAATTAATGATGAGATAAATACAAATAATAAATCATTTCATTTTATTTGATAATTAATTGAAAAACTTCAATTATGTTGATGTGGCATTAATTTAAATTAAACTCATATGTTTGATCTAACTCTGTTATCATTTCTATATTTCCAATAATGTCTTATTTGTTTTGTGTCTTTTCTTTCTACCACCAGGTGCGCAGAAGTTGAGTCAGACGACTGGTCAGCTGGAGGATTACATGTAGCCAATCAAATGTGACCCGTGGTAGTCGGCGTAGGAATACACAGAAACATGGAGAGAAGGCTATTGTGAAAGATCTTTTGTTACTGGACTTATTGTTAGGAAGCAAGTGTGTAGACGAATAGGAATGACCGTTATCTGCGAAAGGCGTTAAGACAAATCGGCCCTACCCCACCCACCCTGCCCTCAACATATACAGATGGAACAACATAGAATAAGAGAAACGTCGAACAAGGAATTCATTATGGTCAAGATAATATATTTCGGTCTTATTATACCAGCATCAGTTAAATGTTAAAGAAATGTCATATCTATACTAAGATGAATCATTTGTTAGGAGTCGCTCTTATTCTATGTTACACTAAGCTGACCTGTGGAACTATACTGCCTAACAGAGGGAACACGTTATGTAGTTTTGATTGATTCTAAACATCAGTGTTATGTACAGATACGGCACATGGATATCAATCATGATCGATATTGGGAATGTAAGATGGTAAAACACTGGAATCGGATTTTACGAACATGTTAGGAACTCAGTGATGTTGACATCGAAGAGACATACCTTATGTGTTAAAAAGCCATGCACGTAATTATAAATTTATGAGTACAGCGCAGACTGCTTATTGATACACGACCAGTTACATTTTGTATCGTGAATTGTATTACAAAGTTGACTAATAAATACGTGAAAAGTATACGATCACTACATTTATTTTGTTCAAGGTCGTAAATGAAAATAGTTTGCAAGTATCGGCAGATGATAGTTTAAGTTTTTGTTTTAGTTTGTATTTGTTTCGGTGTTTAAAATATACGAATACAGATTAGCTGTATTTGACATTGCTAAGTAAATTGTGCGGTTATTGATCCGTAAAAACGTGTATTGTTATATGAATCTGCTTTTGCATCATCCGCGTGATATATGTATAGGGATAAGGATAATCACACTCTTGAATTTAACAAGAACCAATTAGATTGCATTTGTTCGCAGAAGAGCTGTAATGACAATACATATCTGTCTTTAGTGTTGATAATAACGAAATGTAGTTTCCAGTTTGAGAATGAACTTATATAAAACCTAGCTAGCTTTTCAATACATAAAAACGTATTAATATAGATTATGTATCACAGAAAATCGGCCTACATTACTGCATTCACAGAATACAAAAAACCTTCTTAAAATATTATATTTATCAAGTTCATTTCTGTTTTTACATCTATTTAAACCGTTCATGAGTTACAGCCTTATCTGTGTTTGTATTTTGTTTCATTTTGTTTTGGTTTCATTTCCTTATTCTTATGTTTCTTTTCGCAATGCCTGAAACGAGCCATGAGCTAAATTATACGTTTTACGGGTATATGCTTTATTTACTTATGCTTAATGAAGTTGATTGGTTGCAGTCTTTAGTAGAGGACATGCATTGTATTATTGATTTATTGGTGTTCCTGCGTACAGACATTGACCGGTAGTCCAAGTTGGCTGCCTTTAATCTTTTCTGCGTGAATTCCTCTTTAGATTTGGGCCCAAACCAATCAGCGGATGGGGCTGCAGAATAATACAGCCCGTTGGCTTTTTCTTTACACTTGCCCGTATCTTGCAGAAATTTGTGTGAATATCAAGACTTCCATCTAATCAAGAAATCGATCTGTTTGGGAGGTCGATGATTTATGGGGACCACCCGATAAAAGTATTAGCCTATTTCTCAACCAATCACAAGTACATGGTGTTCACTTAGTCTCTCGTAATCCAAAGCAGTAACATGACAATAACCGGAGTACATACATATAGCTGATACATTATTTCATTATTATCGCAAAATAAGTTTATGTTTGAATACAGTTTGACACCGTACTTGTATTTCTCTCACGTTAGCACAGCTTTTAGAAGCATGGGTGAGCTGTGGAATAAACCACCCTGATTTATATAGAAAAGCCACAAATACTCCATTGCAACGAGAGTAGATGTACATGTATAGCTAAATACAGATGTACCTCAAGTGATAGGCGGAATTAATATACAGAACTGGGTTTTATCAAACTCTAATTTTATTCACATTACATACACCATATACATGGCAACCATTACCTTGATAAAAAAATTTGGACTGCTCCATTTCAACTTAAACTGCTTTCTGAAATATTATTTTCACAAATGCTGGATGTTGCTTAATTATAGATTAATCAAATTTGGTACACAATGTATATTCATGTTCCA
>JAVFBZ010133459.1:10601-23489 GCA_032466195.1 Katharina tunicata
AGGAAAATATTTAATTGTCCTATGGAGCATGGAAAATGTTAAATTGTCCTATGGAGCAAGGAAAATGTTAAATTGTCCTATGGAGCAAAGAAAAAATATTAAATTGTCTTTGTGAGCAAGGAAAATATTAAATTGTCTTTGTGAGCAAGGAAAATATTAAATTGTCTTTCGGAGCAAGGAAAATATTAAATTGTCTTATTGAGCAAGGAAAATGTTAAATTGTCCTATGGAGCAAAGAAAAAATATTAAATTGTTTTTTTTTAGCAAGGAAAATGTTAAATTGTCTTATTGAGCAAGGAAAATGTTAAATTGTCTTTGTGAGCAAGGAAAATGTTAAATTGTCCTATGGAGCAAAGACAAATATTAAATTGTTTTTTTTTAGCAAGGAAAATGTTAAATTGTCCTAAGGAGCAAGACAAATGTTAATTGTCCTATATAGAAAGAAAAATGTTAAATTGTCCAATAGAGAAAGAAAAATGTTAAGTTGTTCTACAGAGCAAGAACATTTTTTAATTTTGCAATAAAAATGTCATCCGAATGATGAACAGACAACTGAATTGATTTGATTTGATTTATTCACCATATACAATAAAATTCCATACAATACAATTATATAAAAATATGAAGAAGAAAAACACGAGAGAGAATATAAATGTATATTAAGAAGTAAGTATGTGGCGGGAATAAAACCCCATGGGGCTTGCTCTATCGCTTTGTAATAAACAAAACAAAACTAAAATTGTTGAGTTGAATGATGGTGCGAAGTATAATAATGTATATAAACAAATATTTACAATTATTAAAAGAATATAAAACAACCACACTAACGCGTGCAAACACACCGCTGCCCAACACCCACAGATGTTTTTCTAATCTGTTAGTTCTGTAAATGAAATTATACACGGTTCTTTTCTTTTCGGTCACTTTTCTTGGATGGGTTAAAAAAAATTATAATACACAAAATACCCTTCTACAATAAAAAAAGAAGTTGTAAATGGATTATTGGTCTTGTTTAGTCATCCGGGTTAGCTATGCGTGCATGGGCAAAAAGGCAAAAGTTTGGTCTTCTCGATCTAAAGTTATGTCTTACTAATGAAGTCACATGCAGATACCAAAGTAAATTCTACTGGATTTGTAACATCTACAACTGGACAGGAAGTATTTATGTATTCTCGGTGTATATTACCCAGTATTTATGTTATAATGTGCAAGAAAGTATTCATTTCATCTGTGGAGGTTAAATAAGATACTCGTCGAAGCTAGGGCAAAATTCAATTCGTCCTGTACATCTGTCAGTTGTAATTTACATACAAATGTAAAGCGGATTTGTCTCTAAAAATGTAGCGAACAAATATCGAAGGAAGAAATTAAAATAAAAGGTGTATACAGTTATAGCACTTTGAGAGAGCGTAATGTCTTGATGTACATCTGAGTATCTTCGTCGGGTAGATTAAGTGACATAAGCATAACATAGCGATGGGATATTTTTCTGCAAATTTTCAATTTATACGAGGAAAGAGAGAAATAATAGTTAATGGATAATTAGCTCCCTACATGCATGTCTATATTTCGTGCTAACTTACAAAAGCATTAAGTGTAATGATAATGTAGTGGCTGAAGTCACCGGTTCTGTTAATATAACATATATAATATAATATTTTCATATTTGAGTAATTGTTCGTACAGAAATGCATGTTCGTGTTAGTTTTGTTGTTTGCGATTTGCAATCTACAAAATCTACTTTTTGATTTGCGTACTGTAATAGCACCAGAGTCATATAAAGTTGTTGCGGATCCTTCTATTTATTCTACCATTGGACCGACATAGGGCTAGGAAGTGAGTCTGTACGTGAATGCAGTCTTCAGATATTACTCCAGAGGAAGTAAGTTTTTATTGTGGTATTTTTAATAGATACGGGAAGACGGGTTAATGAGAAAGAGCTCCTGAAATTAGCACAAGAAAACGTTTGTGTAACTTGGCAATGTTTTATATGTTGGCTATAAATGTTGGCCTATTCACGTGACTTAGGCCACCCTGACGACAGCTGACCCTCTGTCGCCAGCCACACTAAATACGTCCTCTGTTTCTCTGACCCCAGCTACCGACACATATCAATTAATGCCCTCATTAATCTAAACCAACTCAGTTTTTTTTATAAAACTTAAGATTGAGGGTGGGTGTTAATGGTAAGTAGATTATAGGGGAAGGGTGACGAGACCCGTATTTCTCAACCTAATAGATGTCACAATCATAGGCTATGTGTCACTAGTCCACGTGCCCGTCACGTGGGCGGATTAACTCAATAATCAAGCCTCAAGGAACTTATTATTTATCATATCACTTAAACGTGACCAGCACGAGGCTTTAAATATATAATGGATACAAGTCTATGGAGACTCGGTTGTTATATAGAGAACGGGGAAACGAGTGCTGGTTGTATTGGGCCCAAGTCGATGGTCTCTCTCTGGGAGGTAGACAGGAACGGTTTGTCGCGGTGTCTGACACAGCTCTCGATAAAGACTCGCTCTTGTCCCCACCAAACCCTTGCTTCCAGACATTTGTTAGTATTCTTGTAGACTAACACCCAAATCGACTCAGACCCACACAAGCATGTATAATTCAGACAAACTTTTACACAAATGACGCTCATTATTTTAATGGGTTACATGCATCCATTTTACGCTCATGGAAACCTGGTGGAAACTTGGTGATCGAAGGGTAAATGTAACGAAATACCAAACAAAATAACGGCCAACAGACCCAATAAAGGGGAATTGGTAGCCACACCAACAAATGTTCCCACAAAATGTAGGCAAATATCAAATGTTATCAACCTCACGATAGAATTCCCAATAATTAGAGATTAAAACTGGCCGAAAGAGAGCACAAGATTTTATTTGGCACTCTTTATAAAAGAAGGAAAAGGCCAATTAGAATGTGTAACTATGAAATATATATAGAATTATATAGGGATATGAGACAATGAGAGACACAACGACACCTAAGTAGCACTGTACCTTTAATCTATTTACCATACACATTCAAGATTTTATTTTAAGAAATGTTATATAACGAGTCTGTATGCTTCAATCTCATTTCAAGGGCAGTATATTTGCCTTTGAGAGGTTGCCTGATTATCAAGCACCAAAGTTAAACATATAATTTTAAAGAAAGCACTAGAATTAAACTTCAAGATTTCCAGTTCTTGGTGGATGTCATTAGGATTAAAAGACCAATGCCGTTAAAGAGGATTAAAAGTACTGGGGGAAATTGCTATATCATTTCAGTAATCTTTGTCTTACATCATTAATACGAACTGTAACGCCGTTCTTTGATTAAATGGCTTGGATGTATAATTGTACAAGTGTTTATTTGTTGGATGCATAAATGTATAACTTGGGTGCATAAATGTAAAAAATGTATTAAAAATGTATAGTGTTGCTGTAAAATGCGTTGTTTGGATATATAATTATTTAGGTTAGTTGTAGAAAAGTACGGTTTGTATTTATGAGTTATTTGGACGGATAAATGTATTGTTTGTATATATAACGTGTAGCCTGGATATATAGAACCTAAATGGTTAGATGTATTGAATTGTAGTTTGGGCGTATAAATGTATATAGGTTGGATGAATTAAATTGTAGTTTGGGCGTATAAAACTATATAGGTTGGATGTATTAAATTGTAGATTGGGTGTATAAATATATATAGGTTGGATGCATTTAATTGTAGATTGTGTGTATAAATGTATATAGATCGAATGCATTAAATTGTAGATTGTGTGTATAAATGTATATAGGTTGGATGTATTAAATTGTAGTTTGGGTGTATAAATGTATATTGATTGGATGTATTAAATTGTAGTTAGGGCGGATAAATGTATATAGATTGGATGTATTTAATTGTAGTTAGGGCGGATAAATATATACAGATTGGATGTATTAAATTGTAATTAGGGCGGATAAATGTATATAGATTGGATGTATTAAATTGTAGTTTGGGTGTATATACATATAGATATAAATAATGATATAAATACGTGGTTTGAATGTATTAATGTATAACTCCCATATATAAAAGTGTAGCTAGGGTATATATACACATAGAGCTTGGGGCTATAAATGTGTATTTTGTTATCTATGAATGTCTAGTTTGGATGTATAAACGTATATAGGTTGGATGCATAATTGTTCGGATATTTAAATGTGTGGCTTGAATGTATACCGTATAGGTTTGATGTATACAAGTGTAGGTTGACATTTATAAATGTCAAGTTTGGAAGTATAACACGTAGTTTGGGTGTATAATTGTATATGTTAAACGTGTGTAAGTGTAGTAAGGATGTATGATTTGGATGTATGAATCTATTTTTGACATCTCGGTCCTAAATGTATGAGTAAGATCATTTAGATTATTAAATTTAGTTGTTTCCTGGATTTTACGACTTAATTAAAGTTATATCAGCCAAATGGCACCGTGCCGTGCGTAGTTTGGATGTATAAATGCCTAATGCGTCTGTATGAATGTATACTCTAAGGTATAAAAGTGTAGTTGGGGTATATACATATATATACGTAAGATGTGTACGTTTGATGTATGTATGTGTAGCTTGGAAGATTGAATATGTAGTTTGAATGTAAACATATGTTTTTTGGATGTATAAATGTGTAGTTTATATCTATCGATGTATAGTTTTGATGCATAACTGTTTAGTTTAGGTGTCTAAATGTGTAGTTTAGATGTATAGCTGTGTAATTTAGATGCATAAAAGTGTAATTTGGACGTTAAAATGTGTAGGTAGGGTGTGTAGGTTGTATAGGTTGGATTAATATCGTATAATAAAAATAGTTAAGTTTACATGTATAAATGTATAGTTTCGGTATATAGGAGGTACAGATGGCATACGTTGATTTCTTAAAGTCGACGGTGGTATACAGTTAAGAGTTATGAGATCCAACGAGGACTGAACACTGACTGCTTCGCTTTACCGAATCCCCCTGCTCTCTCCGTGCCCTTTAAAGTCCCCCAGTCTTCAGTCTCGTTATATCCGGTCTTCCGAAAAATCTCATCATTCAAGACAATTTGAAATTTTCCGCTGTTGAATCGCGTTAGTTGACGTGAGTGATCTGAAAGTGGGTTATGTGTTAGCAAACACAGGACGCCAATAACCTAGCGATACCAGTTCAATTCCGCTGTCAAAAATTAACACACACAGTTTATGCGAAAGCTGGGAAGTGGACGAGGTGGATTTATTGCCTTTTCACAAGTTTAACCAGAGCCAACTCACGTTATAATGTTTCACCAACCAGTAATCTGCGAAAAATGAAATATGGTTCCAACAGGGCCGGATGTAGAGGGCCCGGGGTACTTCAGGTTCGGGGGCCCATCAACATAGAAATTTAATCACATGGCAAATCAGATAATAAACTAAACTGAATGATAAACAGCATTTCACAATTTGTTAATTATTTTTTTAAATGTTCATTAGTTTGTAATAATTTCATTTTTCATAATGGAATTCCTTAGTCATTGGAGAAAGAAGAGGGGAGGGGGGAGGGCCTCTGACAAGGCTCCGACCCTGCCGCTTTCACGAAATAAATAAAACTTACATAACGATTACAACTATTTTTTGTTTAAGAGGCATTTATAAGTTTGGACAGTCAGTTTCTGGTCAATAAAAACACGTGGGGTACTCAGCGATGATGAATAAATAACCTTCTCAGAATAAAGGGCAAACACGTTTTAAAATACACTATTCACTATGTACAAAAACATCATAGAATTAATAACATATTAAATACAATATCCCCAATACCTAATTGCACATGCGCTTATAGTATTTGTTTCTTTATTAGTTTTATTTTTATTTTGTATTTCTTTAGATCTCCATCAAAACATAATGGTTGTTATCCACAGGTTCATTATATCTCCTTATGTCTCTGTTTGCTGCTACACACTGTTTGCTGGCGAGATAATTTCGTCGTCCTTTTCAGATTTTCCTGTGGTTAATATTTCATCTCTTAATTTCTTGTTACAGATGGAGTTTTTAGGGTTGTCGGGAGACACACCGGGGCGGTTTCTGTCAGCCCAGATGATGGCTCTATGAAGGGTCTGGTCTGGAATCCTCTGGAGGGATGATCCGTATGGCTCACCGTGGAGAGAGAGGGGGGAAATGCCGACACTCAAACTGGTCACATCTGTCCGCCCAAGCCATAGCCTCCCCAGTAATTAACACATTGTAATGAGTAATTAGGATTTGGGGTCCTCCCTGTGTCTCAGACCGAGCATACTGTCAGATAGCCTTCGATCAGATGGTTCTCTCGTTTGTCTCCGCGAAACCCGTCACAGCGTGGAGCAAACCCGCCTCTCCAATTACCCCACTCCCAAGTCGTTATTAAACTGATACTAAACGGTTAGAACTAAGTACAGTTGTCAAGATGATCGGATAATCTGTCAACACAATAATGAACTCAGGAATAGCGATTAAATAAGCCCCAATAGACTGTCATTTTAACGGCAGATGTGTGACAATGACATAAGCAACTTCTCGTCAAAGAACAGTTTGAATCTTATTCGACGCAACATTGTTTCTACCTCATACGGAACTGTTCTGATCATTAAACCGAATTTCACAATTTATTCAAATATCTTTCTAATAAATTTGTCCATCATTACTATTTGTATGCCTTTGTGGTATTCTTAAAACAAGACTGTGAGACAGAAGTGTCATATACATGTTGGCACATGCTGCAATTAATAATTCTGGACCTCCGGGATTCTACAATTCCTTTATGTAGACGAGGAGCATGTTTTTCAAAGGACTTCTCGGCTATACTTATAGCTATAGATGAGGAGCGCTGAGCCGGTTTTTCAAATGACTTCTAGATTATTCAAGGCTTTATTGTAAATTTAAGATAACACTGAAACATAATTTCGTAAAACTTTCGTTAATTGAAAATGTGTTTTAACGGATTAAATTCCTGTATTTTTGAATTTTTCCTGTGTCGATTCCCTCATGAACATTTCACGCACAGGTTAGTTCGGATTTGTACTCTGTAAATATTTAAAAAAAACATCGCCAAAAACGGCTTGACGTTTCAGCCATTTTCTGCTTTTGTTCTTCCATAGACTGATATATATATATATATTTTTGTTAAGAACAATAAACGAAATATATCTACTATCCAATTCTATATTGTTATTGTGCTGTTGTGATATTTTGGAGAGTTTATTCTGGAAAAGTTATTCAGCTAAGAGTGGTGACCTCACTTCGGGTATTTTATAAACTGGCTTTGTGCGTTATCCAAGGAATTGCGAATCCGAATATATTTTGAAACAGATTTGATCACAGTCATATATAAAGACCCGATTTAATGAATACGGATTAGTGAGTTCGCCTGATGCGATTGAGTTAACAGTAGACCAACAACGTATTTTAATTCGTGTCACCATCTACATTTTATGGCATGTTTTGTAAAGGAAAAACAAGGAAAAACAATTTATCTGCTTACGACATTACGCTGTTGACATTACGGTACAGATAATGACACCATTGTCAACCATTTATAAACTTATTATTCCAATGAGTATATAGTAAAATTATACATAGATTTATTTCCTTTAAATTGCATGTTGGCGGTATGAATAGACGGCATGGCATCAGAAGATGTTTGTCAGATTGTGGTTTTACTCCATGTCGACGTATATATAACACACTCAAGGACATAGTCGATCTGTAGGGTATCCAAAAAACATACACAACAAACAAGTGCCAAACGATGGTGTCACAGGTTAGGTATAGGATGCAAAATACTTGTATACATGTGCCCAGAGAGCACAGTGGACAAGCGGCCCCATCTGCTCGCCTCATAATTATATATCAATTCAGATAACCAAGATGCTGGTTTGTAATTTTGCGTTGTTTTTTTCTAGACCATATTTAAGTGTAAGTTTCTTAGACTGGGTATAATAATTTCGAACCTATCCGTCGTGAACATTTAGCATAGGTTGATAATAACCAAATATTTTTTTGGGGGGTGGGGGGTTTGGCGGATGGTATTTTAGATCAATTACATCTTAGAAATTGTTTTGTTTTGTGGTAAATATGTTCGGTAACCTACAGTTATCGTTCCCAAAATGTCTTTTAAAGATTTAGCCGTACAAGGAGCAATAATACAGTACAAGGCGAGATTGTAATCTTAATATGAACCTAACAGATTCAGCAAATTTAAAACACAAAGGTGTTGATGAAGATATTATTTAATTAGGGGAATTAGGTTGCGTGATGGACGATATTGTTTCTTTCGTTTCGTTTCACGGAGAGTGTTTTACTAGACCCTGTGTGCCGAAAACGCTGTTAAGACGGTTTATTGTATTCACGCGCCGCATTAACGATCCGATGACAGATGCCATCTAGTTTGTGCCTCAATGAAATATCGGGCATATGTTGATGGGAAGTTGTGTGTAGCGTATAACGGGCGGGGCGCAGTGGCAGTCTACCTGGAGTGCCAGTAATCTACCGTGTTATTAACCCTAACTTAATCAGCCAACGACTTCAGGACACAGCCTCACAGCAAGGGTGCAGAAATTGTTTAATTGGAGTCATTCTTCAGAGGGGAGGTTTTTGTGGGAACCGAGGAGGTTTCTGCCAATTTACAACTGTTCTCGGTAAAGTCCCTTACTCAATACAGCTCCTATATGGTATTATAAAAGCTTGGCTGTTGATAGTAATCATCTAAACAAATGGTAGGAGAAAAGCCACCAGACGGCCGCCATCTTGCTGACTGTGTTTATTGTGAGCACCACTTCTGTGAATATATTGTTTAAGTGAAGTGTTCATTTTGGTAAAAGGAAGTGGATGATCAGAACACCGAGGCGTGTCAGGCCCCTAAAACATCCCTGGCCCTAACCATACTGCCTCAAACGAAGCCATTTAGGACGTCTCAAATTAAGTTACATTTGCAGATTACAAGCCCAATCTCCTAAATGTATGAAATGCCACGTGTGTTAACGGAATTGTGCAGTTAGTCTGAGCCATGCCATAGAAAACTTTCAAACACACAAGTTATACACTTAATGATATGGCCTTCCCTAGAGGACCATCTTGAACCTCTCGGTCTAAAGCAATCACAATATTAAAAAAATCATAACACTCAATTGCGAGGATAGTTTTGATACCTTTGGGACAATATGTCCTCAGCTTCCACCCAGTACAAAGTCATCACGACAGCAATACGCAACATGTTAAAGTCACATCTGCAATACATTTCAAAAATATCCTTTTCATACAATTTGAAATACCAACATAACTTCGCTTGACGCAACCTTGAACAAATAAATGAACACATAAATTAATTAGATTTTGTTTTCCTAAATCAAAGATTGCCAGTAGAACGTGAGTTTGAGGTCAAATCAGACCCAGGTCATCAGCTGAAAAAAATCTATATAAAAATGATGATGGCATAAGAAATGGTAATGATCTGGAACGATTAAATGTGGCATAAATCTTATCAGGTTTTATCGATATGACAATGTCAATGCAGGCCACAGTGTAAATTCGTTGTGTTAATAAAGGGAGAAAAAACATAGTTTTGATAGAGAACTACAAAGGCTTTGGTTTAATGATCTTACAAAGGTTTGATGGACAAGGAATTGTTTAATGTTAAGTTCACGGGCGTCTTCACCCTGGGAATAGCGTTAAGATTATGAGATTACGACTAAACGGAAGTGTCTTAGACTCCATGTTGACAGGTATCGTTTCTCACCTGAGAAATACAGGTGAGATAAAGCGTGATAAGATCCACGGTGTGCACTGAGAGCGGGTAACTTTACAGGTGATGGTCCTGAGTTATCTACTAATGAGTTCATCAGAGGGATTATCGATAATTGGTCAGGTACTCGAGAAATGAAATGGCGGACAGAGCGGATCATGAGAGCGTCATTATCCCTTATGATTCCTGGTGGACAATAGGTGACGGGTTAAGGGCAGCCAGATTTATCTCATCTTAGATCGTGAGTTCTGCCACGGAGAGGGTTTTACGAGAAAGGTGTTACCAGAATTGATCAAGCTGGAGACGTCAAAGACCAGTGAAGTGTAATCAACAGAGCGACTGGCTCGGTGCGATCATCTGAGTCAGACAAAACACCCTTCGTCATCTTTCCCTCCTTTTCTATCTCCGACATTGCGTAAAATGCGGCCTGACCCCCTGCTTGGCATGTTTGTCGAAGAAGCAGAAGAACTGGAGAGGAAAAGAACGGTTAATATCTAGCTGGTCCCCATCAATGTGCGACCAAGCGACTCTGATATACTCGCTCGAATGAACAACGCGTGATCGCCGTCCATTCCACATTAATATGGCCCGGAGAATAAATCGCTCTCCCGTGAATAATAGGTACAAACGCACAAGTTCAAGTCAGCCTGCTTTATTACATTGTGATTAATTGCATAACGCGAATAATTAAATTTACTTAATTTGGAAGACTCTGAGATAAATTGCCTTATATATGAAGGGGCATAGGGCACTTGACTGGCACTTTCGCTATATCTGGATATCTGATTTATTGTGGGAGAATTATGAAGATCTCAAAACCTAACCGCAACAGCTTCCAAACAATGATATAGTTTACTAGTAGGATTGGCGAAGTTTTATTTAACTTTACTTGATATAAGATAAGAGCCTAGCTACATAATAATTCGATAAAATCAATTAAACGTTAAAAAATGTAATGTAATATTGACCTAAAATCTATGTATATGTCCAACCCAAATACAAGCAGCAGTAAAACTAAACATGGATCGCATAAGTTGTTGACATGGTTTGAAAGTACAACTTGATCAGCATTGTTTCAGTAAATATGAGACACCCTAAACAACTAAGTTTTTGTTTACCCCCTCACCTGGCAGAGAGGAAATGTATGCCCGCTGGAAGACCCCAGATAACTAACCTTCTTTGACCGCTAAATTTAGTATAGATAATTAAAAACTTGGATGCTCCGCATGGGATCGAACGTGATTAGATGGCAGTGAAAGTTGTCTCCACCGCAAATGAACCGGGAACCTCAAGAACCTCAGGTTTAAGCGAATAAACTAACCTTTGAATCACATTCAGTATTATCAGTCAATACAACTTATGTTTTCTTTCTATACTTCGTATTTACCATGGGTTATATTCTTTTCCTTCAGCTCTGTCATTTAACGCAGAAGGGCTAGCGTTGTCGATTAAGCGAAGAACTACATACGGTACTCAATATGTGACACGAGTTTCTCGATGAAGCGCATAGCTACACTCCTCAATATGTGACACGAGTTTCTCGAAAAAGCGTCTAGCTACAATCACCTATATGTGTCACGAGTTTCTCGATGAAGCGCCTAGCTACACTCCTCTACAGTGTATATGTGACACGAGTTTCTCGATGAATCGCCTAGCTACAATCCTCTATATGTGCTACGAGTTTTTCGATGAAGCGCCTAGCTACATTTCTCTATATGTAATACGAGTTTCTTGATAAAGCACCTAGCTACACTCCTCTATATGTGACACAAGTTTCTTGATGAAGCGCCTAGCTACAATACCCTATATGTGTCACGAGTTTCTCGATGAAGCGCGTAGCTACAATCCTCTATATGTGACACGAGTTTCTCGATGAAGCGCCTAGCCACAATCCTCTATATGTGACACGAGTTTCTCGATGAAGCGCCTAGCTACAATCCTCTCTATGTGACACGAGTTTCTTGATGAAGCGCCTAGCTACAATCCTCTTTATGTGATACGAGTTTCTTGATGAAGCATCTAGCTACAATCACCTATATGCGACACGAGTTTCTCGATGAAGCGCCTAGCAGCAATCCTCTATATGTGATACGAGTTTCTTGATGAAGCACCTAGCTACAATCTTCTATATGTGAAAGTTTTTCGATGAATCGCCTACCTACAACCCTCTATATGTGACACGAATTTCACGATGAAGCGCCAAGCTACACTCCTCTCTATGTAACAGGAGTTTCTCGACGAAGCGCCTAGCTACAATCCTCTATATGTGAAAGTTTTTCGATGAAGCGCTTAGCTACAGTCCTCTATATGTGATGCAAGTTTGCTCAATCAAGAGCCTAGCTACACTCCTCTATGTGAAACGAGTTTCTCGATGAAGCACCTACCTACAATCCTCTATATGTGATAGTTTTTCAATGAAGCGCCTAGCTACACTCCTCTATATGTGACACGCTTTTCTCGATGAAGCGTCAAGCTACACTACTTTATATGTGAAAAAATTATCAATGTTGCGCCCAGCTACAATCCTCTATACGGGATAATTTTTCGATGAAGACTTTGCTACAATTCTCTATATGTGATGAAAGTTTCTCGATGAAGAGCCTAGCTACACTCCTCTATATGTGAAAAGAGTTTCCTGATGAAGCGCTTATCTACAATCCCCTATATGTGATAGTTTTTCAATGAAGTGCCTAGCTATCTACACTCCTATGTATGTGACACGAGTTTCTCGACGAAGCGCGTAGCTATACTCCTCTATTTGTGACATGAGTTTCTCGATGAAGAGCGTAGCTGCAATCCTCTATATGTGACACGAGTTTCTCGATGAAGCGCCTAGCCACAATCCTCTATATGTGACAAGAGTTTCTCGATGAAGCGCCTAGCTACAATCCTCTTTATGTGATACGAGTTTCTTGTTGAAGCATCTAGCTACAATCACCTATATGCGACACGAGTTTCTCGATGAAGCGCCTAGCTACACTCCTCTATATGTAACACGAGCTTCTCGATGAATCGCCTAGCAGCAATTCTCTATATGTGATACGAGTTTCACGATGAAGCGCCAAGCTACACTCCTCTCTATGTATAACAGGAGTTTCTCGACGAAGCACCTAGCTAC